>VZUI01058059.1:0-44921 GCA_013401135.1 Cettia cetti
GCGCGCACCACGGAGCGTGGCGCCGGCCCCGCCGCTTCCCCGGCTCGCTCCGTGCGCGCGAGGCGGCGCGGCCGCGGCGACATGGCGGGCGTGGGGCGGGCGGAGGAGCGGGAGCAGCACCTGAACGGCGAGCTGCCCCCCGAGCCCGAGGACAGGGACGGCGCGGCCGGGCTCGGCGCCGAGGATGGCGCCAAGAAGAAGCGCAAGAAGAAGAAGAAGGGCAGAGCGGGCCCCGCGGGTAGGGGCCGGGCCGCGCCGCGACCCTGCGCTGGCGGGCTGGGCGGTGTTAGGGGCCGCGGGCCGGCACACCGGGAAGCGGGGCGGCGCTGGGCGGACGTGAGCGGCTCAAGGGTTCCGGCGTGCGGGTGCGGGGCGCCGCCGAGGCCGCTGTCCCGGCCCGTGTCAGCGGTGCGGGCTAAGGGGAGTCCTTGCGGTGCCCGGAGGATGCTTCTGCTGTTCGGTTGGGGCTGGGGATGGCCTCCCCGCTCCGGTGTGCGCAAGAGAAGCCACCGCTTCCCTCACCCTCTCCTATGCCCCGAGGGGAGAAAGGTGTAAGACTGCTGCTGTAAAAATCATCCCGCCTGATGGAGGCTCTGCACCCCTCCCAAGTTCTCGGAGAGACTGGAGCAAGTCTGGGCAAATAGCGTAAAGGCGCGATGGTTTGGGTTTGTTTTAGCAGGCCATCAGTTAGCGATGATCGTGCTGTGCCTTTATAATTATCTGCTTCACGCCCATATTATCTCACAAGAGCAGGCTGCTGCTATGGGAAGAAGAATTAGTTACCCTGGCAGAAAAAAAGTAATCAGAAGTGTCAGGGTAATCTACCTTTATATGCAGGTTTCATTAACAGCGCCTTTTACTGTACTGTCCTACAGTCTTACAACTTGGGGCTGCTTTAAGACAGTAAAAAACTTTAGGTTCTCAGGTGTCTGTAGGATGAGTACAACATAATGTTTTTATCAAGTTTTGGGGGCTTTTGGTTACTAACGTGGAGCTAATGTTTTACTGTAAGGCATACTTTAACTTTCCCAACAGGACAAGAAACTGATAAAGAAATGGAAGGTGCTCTTGATGATGTAGCAAGACAATTGGACAAGCAAGCATTGGAGGAGAAAGAAAAAGATGATGATGATGATGGCAAGTATAACTTATATTTTCTCATAACGTTTCCCGTTTCAGCTTCTTCCAAGACTCCCTTTTAACAGACTGTTTACAGGTGTCTTGCTTGTTTTGATTTTGGTTGAGTTTCTTTTTGGAGAGGTGAGATGCAACTATGTGTGCTTTCTACTTTTTGTCAACGACTTTGCTGTCACACAAGCGTACATATAAAAAATAACAGGAATACAAGTTTTGTTAAAGGTTTGTGTCTTCAAGGATCTACCTGCTGAAGTGAAATGTTTAGCTTGAGATAAGCTGTAAATCATTCTCGCTTGTGTTACTATGGTCAGTAGACATTTATGTTCCAAATTATGTCTCTTATTCTTGGCTTAAAACAAAACATACAGGGAAAGTGTAAAGGGAACATTTTAATTCATAGGTTTTTGGGTCTTTACCAGTGACTTGAAACCTGCTCATCTGTGCTTAGAATTTTTCAGTAAAATCGAACTGGGGGGAGATTGATACATAAGAAAGACACATGCTTTGTGTGTTGCTTGTGCTGTGTTGCTGATTTTCTAAGCAAGAACCTTGAAAGTGTCTGTATTGAAATCCAGACAGGGTCCATTTTTCTGTAGAAATATTAGATACAGGTGCTGTATTTCCTTCGATTTGATGAATGGAAAACACGTTTCTTAAATTAGTAATTTAGTTTCATTTTTCTGAATTAGCATATAAAGTTGGCTTAGCACTTTGAGCAGTCTGCTTAGAAATCTTTTTAGTTCACTTGCTGGAATTGGTCCTCCTGGAATTTCATTTTAATGAATTGGGTATGGAAGTTTAAAAAAATTAAATCAGAGTGCTGAGACATATTAAGTAACAAATTTATCTTTGACCATTACCAATCTGCAGGATCAAGTTTAATGCAGGTATTTTGCACAGAAATGTATTCCAGTGGTTTGTTTTGGGGTATCTTTCAGGTTATGGAGTTGAAATTAATGCAATATATGCTTGCCATCATTGCAATTTGAGGAAGTATTGGGGAGGGTGGTGAAAACTGTATACAATGAGAAGAAATCTTCGAAATCATTAGAATAGAGTTCTATCTCAGGAGAAATAACAATGATAGTTGCAGATTAAATGCTGTGCTCTCTTATCCTTTTTACAGTACTAGCAATTGTGTTACAGTATTTGAAGGCATAAAAAAATGAAGTGATGCTGTGACCGAATTAATAATATTTTTTTCCACATATTAGACTTGGATGTGTTTTTAGTAAAACTGGTAACTTTTGGAGAAAAATTAAAACTAACTAAAGTTTTCTGAAGACAGCTGTGTTCTTGCCTTTACTGGTTCCCACTATTTGGCATCTTGTGTCGTTTCAGAATTGTTTCTTTAAGACGTGCTGCATTAGATTAAAATCAATAAAATACCTGCTCCCTTCTTTCATTTTTTTTCCTCTTGATAAGCCTGTACCTGAGTGGCCTCAAAAAGGAGACTCTATAACTTTTCAGCTCCAGGAGAGATTAGGAAGTGCTCTTTGGATTTCCCTTGCCATGTTAAAATATGCTAGTCCGTAACATTTTTGTGTGATACTGTGCTACGTTAATAAATGGCTGTACCAGAGGATAGACGGTTGGACTTCTGCTTTGCAAAGATCTGAAACTGCTTTTCTGGTCACAGTTTTTTTCCTTAGCAGCCAAATAACCTGGAGACAGAGTATCGGTCAGATGCAGTAGTTATGTTTCTGGCAGCACACTTAGTCTGCAGCAGTCTTCAAGGACATGAAAGCATAGGCAGGGTTAGTTTGGCTCACAGTTGGCAGTTTCACGTGCAGTGATGTATGAAAAAGCTATAATATGCAGATAGCAGCAGCAACAATATTTAAGAAATGCTGGGGGGGGGGTGGTTCCTCCAGTTTAGGCCTCACCTTTAAGAAAAAATCCAAAAACCACTTGGTGAATGAACTGGAGTATGTATAATTAATTTCTTTATGAATGATTTGGGCACTGCTCAAGGTCAAGACAAATGTGACAAAGTTACCACATTTTAATGAAATTTATATCCACTGGTAAGGATTTTTGGTTGCCTGTGAAATACAGATTGATGGGTTGGGACTGTGTTAGAGATACAAAGTATTTGTATTTACAGTTTTTATGGAAACTTAAGATACTTAATGCCAAAATAAGCTGGGGAGGGGCAGGAGTGACATGAGATTTGCCCCAGCCGCATGATTACACCACTCATCATGGCATAAAATTGCTAATGATATTGACCCTCATGAGAGGCTTGAAATCCAGTGACTGGAGCAGCTGGTCAGTATTTTGGTTTGGTTTTGTTTTTAAACACAAGCTTCTGTATAAATACACTCAAAATGGAATTCTTTGACTTAATTCTAGAAGTTCTTTTATTTTTTTCTTCTTGTTATAGTTGAAAATGTTCTACATGTAGATGACTAGTATGTGTCCACTTTGAAAAGAGTTTGTGTTTAGGGCCAGAAGGTTTAGGTAGCTGATAGCACCTGAGATATTGCATATGAAGTAAGTAGGCATAAGCTGTAGCCAAATGTGATGTCTGCAGGGTTGTTGTTACCTCCCAAATGTGATTGTAAATCGTGTGGCTGATTCTTGGTGCTTACCTGCTGTGCTCCCTGGAAAGCTCCCACTAGTATAGATTCATAGAATGTTTTGCCTTGGAAGGGACCTTTAAAGGTTATCTGTCCAAGCCCCTGCAGTGAGCTGGGGCGTCTTCAGCTAGATCACATTGCTCAACGCCCTGTTCAGCCTGATGCTGACTTTTTCTACCTCTCTGGGAAACCTGTTCCAGTGTTTGACCATCCTTGGATCTCCCACATTCAGTGGTTTTGCTGAGAGTTGTTTGTGACCTTCCCTGTTATCTCAAGATTAAACATATCCTGGCCTAGGATAGGAACTCTTTACTTCTTTGGGGTCTTTATCTTTCCAGATGCAGTAAGTTCTTTTAGCTGAAGCATCAGAAGATGGGGTGGAAACAGTTTCTAGCTTTTTGTTAGCTGTTGTGTTAACACGGTTCTCTCTCATGTTCTTCAACAATTCCAGGCATCTGCTTGCCTAAAAACAGAGGAATATGAGGTAGGACTTTCTGAAAACACTTTATCTGAGTTCTCTTTTTTCCTCTGGTGATTTGTATGTTGTTAACTTTCAGAACTGTTTTCTTAGGCCTGTGTTTGGTATAGGGAGTGAAAATGCTGATGGTTTGGTGGCAGCTTCTGGATGTTGTCCTTTAATCTATTAAATTCTGCTGTGAGAGAAGTGTTTCCAGATAGTCCAGATGTTTCGTTTTTTATTCAAACGTCTTTGGTTCTTTTGAAATTATTTATGTTCAGCTGAGCACTTTCTTTCCTATAGATGGAGAGGGTGAAGGAGATGGAGCCACTGGGAAAAAGAAGAAAAAGAAGAAAAAGAAGAAAGGACGTAGGTATCAACCACAAAAATATGGACTGTGTGCATATTTGGTATTAAGTGTGTGCAAGTGCTGTTTTTGCAGTTGAAACAAATTTAGGGGTGCAGTTTGTGTTTGCAGGCTAAGTCTGGCCAAGATGTCTTCTTTCTGGTGTCCCTGAATGCCACTGAGGGCATGCATTGGCTAAATAAAGTCATATGAGGGCATTGTGATAAAATGTTGTCCTGGTAGAAGCCCAGAATCTAGTTAAGGGGCCTTAAATAACTTCTGCTGTTTAACTTTTATGGTTGAAATAAGGTGGTTAGTATTTCCAGAGTCCCATGTGTAACTCTTTCTTAAATCATACTCAACAGCTAAGGTCCAGACAGATCCACCCTCTATTCCAATATGTGATCTATTTCCCAGCAATGTATTCCCAAAAGGAGAAGAATGTGAATATCCACCAACTCAAGATGGGTGAGTGTTTTAAGCTTAATAAGTGCTTTCATTTTGATGTGATGAAAAAAAAAAAAAAGTACAACTAAGTGGACAAAATGAGTAATGTACTTTGGGTTTTGCCCTTTTTTTCTTTAACTGGATTATCCAGGAACTCGTTGAATACAGTCTTCAGGCCAGAAATGTGTCTTTCTCTACCTTTTTAATAAAGGTGTAGCCAGTATGAGCAGAATTGCCATGAGGCAGGGAGCCCTTGGGACCCACGGTACCAACAGACTTTCAGTAGGCAGCTTGTAAGAAAAACATTGTCTGAATTAGAAGTGAGCGAAGGCTTAAAATTCAGGGAGATGAGACACTGTTATGCAGCAGTTTTGTGACCATTGAGATGCCAACTTTATTTTACTTACTTTTTGGTAGAGACATGTTGATCTCTTCGTTTAATTTAAAAGCCTACATGTTATATTCTGTACTTTGCTTCTCTCTTTTGGAATGAATACATAGTTATTGTAACCTCACCTGTTTTTGTACCTCATAGTGATGTGGGAATAGTATTCAGTTCCACTAAACAAGCAACAGCTTCCAGTGGTTCAGTGCAACAGAGATCTGCAGCCTTAAGTTTTTACAGGAGACTGCTATTTCTTTATGCATTGTTAGAACTAGGGCATACCAACTTGAATGAGTTTTCCTGATTTTTTTTTTTCTTTTTCCCTACATGAAGTGTTGTGGAAGGTTGTATTTTACCTGGGAGAGACACAGGATGTGTGGCATAGAATTAGCTTAAATTGTATGCAAACTTGAATGAAAAGACCGAGTATTACTTAAAACTTTGAAACTTTCTAGGAAACGTTGAATCAAACTCTGAAAAAATAATTTAAACCAAAGGGGGAGAGTAGGTAAATATTTCTATGTCTGAAAACATTGTCTAGTTTTCAATGACTTTTTCTTCAGAATGAAATTACTTCAAAATATTTTTTATTGATTGTTTAAAGTCAATGAATGCATGTTTCTCACAGAATGTAAGTAAAATAAGTAAGAGTCCAGTGCCCACTATAAATTGTGTTCAGATAATATGGTTTCATTTTTATGAGATGAACATTTGCTTTTAAGGAAGCCTTTTTCTTCTTTTTCATTACTTCAATTTGAACAGAAGTCGTACTCCTATTTATTCATAAATGACTGCCTTGTTTGCATGCACAGTATCAGCATGCTAATGAAGAGCTTGGTCAAGATAGTTCTGACAGGCTGATCCAGGAGTGATTCTTTAATGTTTAAGAGTTAAGTATTTAGCATGTGCCATGTTCATAAGAATATGATTTAACTAAACCAGGAAATTAGATAATAAACAACTTAAGCATGTACATAGTTTATTAACAAATAACGCATTATTTTTACACCTCTAATAAATATTTACCTACTGAAGATTAAAATATTTGCTCTGGTCTAACTACTGTTTATTGAAAAGAAGAAGGACAAAAGCCATAAAAACAAACCTCCTTTCCTAACAGGATCTAAGTGGGTTGTCTTTTCTGTACTGCGATGTTCTGCTATGGAGGAAGAATATACACTTCTAAGGAACCTAAAATAGTTTCCCCATTTAATGTGCTTAAGCAAATATGTACTTCAGTTTTCTTCCTAATTTAAATATTACTATGCTACTTCAGTATTTCCTAATATAAGCAACTACTTAAATTATTAGCTGACATTAATGCCAGGGTATTTCATATTCTAACTAATAGCTTCATTTTATATATTACGGGAGCATTTTTATGCTGTCTTATTCATGCTGAGGTCAGTAGTATTTTGTCTTTGGTTTTTTTAAGAGTCGCACTTCTGTTCTTAACTGTTGATGTCATATGCTTTCTAAAGTTACCTCTCATCAACCTAAAATTGTGTATTTTGTGTGAGAATTTCAACTAGAAGTGGGTGTTATTCAAATTTCAGCAAAGGAAAAATAGATAATCAATACTTCCATAGACAACAGACTAACAGGCTTAACATTTTTATATTTCCAGTGGTTTTTTAGATGCTTGTGTTTTTTCTTGAAGACATGGGAATTTGAAATGATACAACTGTGAGAGCAGAAAATAAATAAACAGTATTTCATGATATACCAGTTTTGTTAAAGTAGAATTAAGGAGTTCTTGACCCTGCCTACTTGTTTCTGCCTCTCTGCTGTTACAGAATCACAGACTGGTTTGCTTTGGAAGGTACCTTGAAGATCAGCTAGTTCCAAACTCCCTGCCATGGGCAGGGACACCTTCCACAACTTCTCTGGGCAATCTGTTCCAGTGCCTCAAGAACCTCACAGTAAAGGATTTCTCTCTAGCTTCTAATCTAAACCTACCATCTTTCAGTTTATAGCCATTACCCCTTGTTTTATCACTACACGACCTTGGAAAAAAGCTCTCCCTTTCAGGTTCTGGAAGGTGCTATAAGGTCTTCCCAGAGCCTCCTCTTCTCCAGGCTGAATGGCCCCAACTCTTCTCAGCCTGTCTTCATACGAGTGGTGCTACAGCCATTATCGTCTTCATGGCCCTCCTCTGCACTCACTGAAACAGCTCCACATCTTTTTTATGATGGAGGCCTCAGAGCTGAGTGTAGTACTCCAGGTGGGGTCCCACAAGAATGGAGCAGGGGGTTGGAATCACCTTCCTTGACCTGCTGGTCCCACTGCTTTTGATGCAGCCCAGTGTGTGATTTGGCTTTCTGGGCTGTGAATGCACATTGCTGGGTCATGTGGAGCTTCTTGTCCACCAACGTTCCCAAATCCTTCTCCTTAGAGCTGCTCTCAATCCATTCTTCACCCAGCCTGTGTTTGTGATGGGATTGTCCTGACCCAGAGGGCAGAACCTTGCATTTGGCCTTGTTGAACTTCATGAGGTTCACACAGGCCCACCTCTCAAGCCTGTAATGGTCCCTCTGTACGGCATCCCTTCCCTTCAGCATGACTAGATAATCTGGGGAAATTATTTTCTGGAATTCTTTGATCACTAGAATTTAGTTTACAGTGTGATCCTTGTTCTAGTGTAAACTGTAGGCTGTGAACTGGAGTGAAAAGCTGGACCAAATGGCTTGGAGCAGGAGTTGAATTTCTTTAGCTGACACCTGGCAGGCAGCACATTAGAAAACCGCCAAAAGCTTTGTTAGCTCATGTACCTGTTTGAGGACTTGATGTTTAGTGTGAGGCCTTCATGTGACCAACTGATTTTTGACATGTCCTGAAGTGCTTAGGCCCTAGCAGAAATTCTTGTTGCCTCCCTAAGCTCCCAGGAGTGCAGCTTTGTCAGCAAAATGCTTTGGGTCTGATACAGTGTTTTTACATGTAGAGGCTGTTCTGTCCCTCAGGTGACGTGCGTGAGGTGACTAGATGCTGAAATACAGTAAGACAGAGTGAGGATGGCTTCCTGCCAGTTTGCTAGAGTTTGCACTCAAGTCTGTGACAGATGGCAGAGCAGCTGCCCAGACTCTGTCAGCAGTTCTTGCTACCAAGGGGTGTTCGCTGCTGGAATCCAGAACAGTCTGAAAGGATCCTTGAGTCTCCGTCCCCAGTGTTTCTCTGCAGTGCACCTTTTCCATCTTCAATGACTACTGTGCTGGCTGAAATCCAGTTTTCTAGTGGCAGTGCAGGGGCCCAGGTTTTGCAGCCCATTGCTTTCTTTTTTTGGTAGAATTTGCCAGATTGAGACAAATTTTAGGAGTAGTATGTGTGATGCTTGCTGTTGGAGCAAGAAGACTGCTCAGAAAGGTACTGCTCAAATGTGGAATTTCTCCTTTGCACATTTATCTGAAAAGGAGCAGAGAGTTCAAGCTCTGCTTAAACAAGCTAAAGGGTCTCAAAATATTTTGCATCCTCTGATCATCTTAAGAAAGATTTATGGAATAGCCTGTAATCCTCCATCTTTTCAACTCTTGAAATACTCAGTATATATATATATACTTACAAATTTACATATAAGTATATATTCTTAGTTCAAAATGCAGCAAAACTGCAGGACATAATCTCTTGATTCACTTGTACCTGTTTTTTGGCTGTAAAGAAAACTCTCAAAGTGGAGCTAAGTTACATTCTATGAAACAGGTTAAAAGCTACACCTTTGGATTTCAAAAATGAATCCTTTACATTCTGGGTAGTCAGTTGTTTGCAATAGTTTTGAAACTTGAAAACCGGTGTATTTCAGCATCTTTGGTCCATCTTCACCACCTTTTTTTCTAAAGATCCACCTGCCAGCATGTGTAGCTGTGTATTGTTCTTAGTAGTTTTTGTCTTGCATAGCATGTACAGAGTTCTTTGAGTCATTACTAGGGTTTTTGCACTGTTACATGGCTGCAGCTTTACCATTAGAAGGGTTATCTCTACTTTGTAGTTAGAGTAGTCTTCTAGCTAAGTTCTGACAATTGTTGGAGTACTTAAATTACGTTTTTGTTTGTTTGCTTTCATGGAACCTTAGTTGCATTGGATTTTTGCATAATGCAGAATATATTCAAAGCTAATCTTATACTTAGTCCTGTATTAAAAAATATTTGTGTATTTCTTCTAAGAACCTACCAGAGAGCCAGAATGAGTGGTGCTCTCCCATAACAAAAGTTAATTCACCATCCAGCCTAAGTTGAAAGTAATGTTCTGGCATGTGTCATAGTTACCGAGCACTGTGTTAGGTGTTATTACCTAAATAATTTGAGCATGAATGAAAATAATACTCGAACTGCAAGCTCTTAAATTTTCAAGTTGCTTGTTGTCTGTGTCAGCAACAGTTTCTGGGCCAAGCAGCCACACTACAGTGCTGAGGTTCATCTCTATACAGGAACAATGCTGTCTGAATGAATAAGATTGTGAAAAAAAGAAACTTTTTGCATGAGTAGAGCCTGTTGCTGTTTTTTGGCCTGATAAACTCGAGGTGGAATTGCAGGCATTAATATGAACTTTATATGCCTGTTCTGTCTCTTTGAAAACTTGGGCATCCTTCAAGCGCCCTGCTTGTCTGGGCCTTTGGTAGGATGTTACTGCCTTTCACAGCTGCTAGTCTGTGGTAGTGATAGATATTTTTTTTTTAAATAGGCTTCCTTTATTCTGAAAATTGTATAAATCAGGATCTCTTCTGTTACACAGGGGCATGTAGGCTTGACTGGTTAATAAACACTTTGCAGGCTTTGGACAGAAGTTGTAATGACTGCTGAGATTATACTAACTTGTTTGAAACATTTCCTTTATTTTCAAGGCGAACTGCTGCTTGGAGAACAACTAGTGAAGAAAAGAAAGCACTAGACCAAGCCAGTGAGGAAATCTGGAATGATTTTCGGGAGGCTGCAGAGGCCCACAGACAAGTGAGGAAATACGTTATGAGCTGGATAAAACCTGGAATGACAATGATAGAAATCTGGTGAGGACACATCTTCTGGAAGACCTCTGCTGTAGATTTTCCTTCATTTTCCAGAGGGGGAGAGATTTAGTCTCCATTTTGTGTGCTTAATTCACTGTATAATGAGTGTTGGGGAGATGTGTGTTTGAAGTATCCAACCAGTGTTGCCAATTACTTCCTTTAAGTTTCCTCTTGTATTTTTAGCTTATGCAGCTTTGCAGGGCCTGGGATTATACTGAATTTTAAACTAAGCTTTCCATGATGTTCACTTACTTCGATTATATGCTTCATTTAGATTTCAGCGCCTTTGCTACTCTGCAGCAGTGCTGGGAGAAGCAGCAGTAGCATTTAGCACTGCTGCTGCTTGCCAGAATTGTCATGAAATGCCACGTGGACAGTGCAGCTGCAGTTGGTACCTGGGACTGGGCAGAGAGGCATAAAACCAGCATGGCTGTGTATTCAGTCCAGGGCAGGAATGCTTGGACTATGTTTAGTCTTCATTGACTGACTGTTGCTTCTGGTGGAAACACAGTGGGGTTTTTTGTTATTCTCAGTTAGTAAGAAATAACTGAACAAATGGATTCAGATGAATGTGATTTTGATTACATTAAAAGAAATAATTAGCCTGGACTGATTTTTGTGACTCTTCCAACTATTACTTTTTCTGTCCTTCAGTTTATCTAGATTGAATGTCTACTGTCCAAGTACTGCACTGATCCAGAACAGTTTAGCTTCCAAAATCAGGTGCTTTCAGCCTGGTGTGACTGAGGACTGTGCTGACAAGAGTAGGATAGTAAGAAAGCTAATGAGAGCTGATCCCCAAGGTAACTGTGCTAGGGTAACAGAAGGACATAATATACCATGAGGGAAAGTAGAAGAAAGGCAGCTCACTAGTCTGGGTGAAACAAATCTGTCATAGTGAATTATACAGTTTGACTGTTCTATTTCTCAAAATAGGACTATTCTTCCTCCAGTAGCTCAGGCTATGAGGCCTTGCTGATTAAAATACACTCTCCTTTTTCATATATCTCTGGCTTTCTTTAAATCAGGCTTTGGTGCACTGCAGTGAGCTGCAGTTTACCTCATTCACTGACGCTGAAGGAGAATGCACTGATGGACATGTATTTTGTGGATTTGCAGTAGCTAGCATCTTGACATTAGACAAAACAAAAAAACAAATGCTAGTCTCACAAAATTTTATTTTATCATAGTTATCACTCATTTTTTAAAAAAAGTTCCTTTAAATCCTCCTTTTAAATCACAGTAATTGTAAAGATAAATCACAGTAATTGTAAAGAATGCATTTAATTTGCCTAAACTTTGGTTGTCTAACTTCTGCTGCTCAGGAAGAATGGGTTAAATATGCCTGTAAGAATAAATATTTTAAACTTAGAATAAAAACAAAAGAGAAGAACTCATTTTTGCCAAAGAAAGGGTAGAAGAAAGAGTACAGAGAACTGAAGATTGTTGTGTTGTGCCTATGTTTTCCAGCCTAGGGTTGTCTGTCTATTTAGCATACAAATAGTTTGATATGACATAAAAGCATTTGTTTTAATATTTTTTCTGATGTTTTGTTCTTGCATTGATTTGTTTGAAGTCATCATAAGAAATACCAATGACAACTGTCCTTTTATTTTCTTCTCCCTCCCCTCTGCCTTTTAGTGAAAAACTAGAAGACTGCTCACGTAAGCTGATAAAGGAAAACGGTTTAAATGCAGGTCTTGCATTTCCTACGGGGTGTTCTCTGAATAATTGTGCTGCCCACTACACTCCCAATGCTGGAGATCCGACAGTCCTGCAGTACAATGATATTTGCAAAATAGATTTTGGAACACATATTAGTGGTTAGTTTTCATTTATCAGTTAAACTTTGAGAATATTCTTCAATGCAAATACTATGAAGCTAACTAACTTTTGCTGATTTCAGGTCGTATTATTGATTGTGCTTTTACAGTCACATTCAATCCAAAATATGACAGACTATTACAAGCTGTAAAGGATGCCACAAATACTGGAATAAAGGTACGATCATTATGTAAGTAATTTACAAAGTCTTTTTCAGTAAATGTTGTGATTTTCCATTTATATTTGCACTTTATTTTCAGTGTGCTGGAATAGATGTACGTCTCTGTGATGTGGGAGAGGCCATACAAGAAGTTATGGAGTCTTATGAAGTTGAAATTGATGGCAAAACATACCAAGGCAAGTTCTTTTCTTTATATAGGGATAGTTGTTTAGAAGTGTGTATCTGTAGGTAGATTTGTACAAATGTTGATTTTGATGTAAGATATTGAAAAGACTTTTCTGCTTGAAGTATGTTATGAGTCTTTCACAAATACACAGCTGGCTTGCCTTTCCTTTGGAGAAGTGTTCTTGGCTTATCCTTCCAAGTATTGTTTCTTTAATAGATCAGATAAATGCTAAACGACAGTTTTGAACTGTACAGATAATTTGATATTTGCTGTTTGGCTTTATTAATAAGCTTTTATTACTGTTGGAGTTGCTGCTCTTTAATAATGAAGCCTTGTTAAAGCATACAAAACTAACTCGTGTCTTGGCTGATGTTTGTACAAGATGTGTGGCTAGTTCTGTGTTTGGTTCCTCTGCAATATGATGGCTCACTATTGTATTTTAATATGGGATAACAAACCAAATTGCCCTAAAGGGTTTACCATTTGTTAGGAAATTGCCTGTCATGTTAATGTTTTCTTCCAAAGTGAAGCCAATTCGCAATTTGAATGGACACTCCATTGGGCCATATAGGATACATGCAGGAAAAACAGTACCCATTGTGAAAGGAGGAGAAGCCACAAGAATGGAGGTTAGTTGAGTTCTTTATTCTTTCTGTTAAATTTCCCCACTATCATTGCAAGAATAGTATTTCCTGTGCACTTTCCATTTGCAGTTTTTATGATCCTGGTGAATAATTGCAGTGGAATAACTGCTGTACTGTGTAGTGCTCCTGTACAAGAGTAGTTTTGTCTCAGTGGCTTCTTCATTTTAGCCCTGGAGTGTTCAGGTTTCTAATACGTTCTGGAGATGGAACCTTGGGACTCTGCTATTTAAAAAACAAACCATCAAAGGAAAAAAAAACAAAAGAAACCCTCCACTGTTAAAATCTGAATGCTGTAGTAATACTTACTGAAACTCCTGCATATTTATTTCTCAGAGTGTATATGTATATGGATATATGTATATGGAGTGTTGGAATGTTAGATTTAGAAGCATGGAAAAGGACGGAAATTCATATTTAGGAGTGAACTGGAATTCAGTAAATCAGAGTTTTCCTGAATGACTTGCAGGTCATTCATACTCCTTGTTTCTTTTTTCTGTAATGAAATCTTCTCTCAGTCAGGTAATTCTTGATAAATACATCCATAGTGTAGTTTTGGATAACTTTTTGTGAGTATTGTTAGATATAGTGTTTTTCTTGAAAAGCTTCCAGTGCAGTTTTTCTCTGCAGATACGAAATAATTAAATGTGTCTGTAGTTAATGTGAGGGGCTAGTTGAAAGATGCTGGTTGGACAGTGTTCTGCAGCAGGGGAAGGGCAATGGCCATACATGACGTGACAAAGGACGAGTTGGGAAGGTAGTTTTCAAAAATGGAACCTGAGATGTAGCCATCATTTTCACTGAAGCTCTTGTTCTGATGAGATAAGATTTAGAAGATGGTCAAGACAAGAAGCTTTTAATTCCATTCTAAGCTTCATCACTAGTGATTACCAGTAAGTCTAGCTGGATAGGTAAGACTTGTAAGAGTTGAATAGGCACAGGTGTGGTCTGGACAGGATTGGTTTTTAAGGTAGGCTCACTCTCATCACCCAAAACTTGTATCATAATTGTTGACCTATGATGTGCACAAAAAGATAAAGTTTTAGCTATCATCTTATCTGTGCAAAAGAATTAAGAGGATTGGAAAAGGAACATAGAAAAACTTATGTGTTCTTAGTTTGACTTTATTAATGGTTTGGTTTTGGGGAGAAGACATTTTTAAATTTCTTCAGCTTCTATAGGTTACTTAGGACATAATCCTACATCTTTAAACACTGTCAGTTTGGCAATGAAGAATGTGAAGCATAGCCAAGGTCTTACTGTACTGCGCTAATTATAGTTTTAAACTGCAATCCAATGAGTTTTGTGACTAACAGAGCCTCTGATGATCCCTATTCAGAAAAAGTGAGTGTTAAGTGAATCTTGTGGCAGCATTGTGTGGAGGTTTTTGAGGGTGTTTTTTTAATGAGTCGGTTGAATATTCAGGGACATCTTCAAGAGTTTGTCTTGAATTTGAAGCCTGTGTTACTGCTTTTCATATGGCTTCTTATTTTGGGCTTGTGACTTTAAAAGTAGCTTAATAAAATAAACAATGCAATTCATACTGTCAGTGTTTGATGCCCCAGCTTCTTAAGTCGCTGTCACAGTCCTGCTCTTAAGGATGTGTGAATGCACTTGGCAAAAGTGAGTTTGTATAATGGCATTTCAGTACGTTCTTGGCTAGAATCTTGATAATGCCCTTGCAGCTACATATCACCTTCATTTCTTGAAGAAATTCATCTTGTGGAATGGAAATGAGCAGGTTAAGGGTATATACTAGCACCTGTTACCAGAAAATGGTTGTAGAAATTGGGCAGAAGGTTCATCAGTGCAGTAAGTGTCTGTAATTAACATCTATTTGCTATGTCTAAACTATACATTTCCTAGGACTTATATCTGAATAGCACAAGAGAAGTACTTCCAGTTAGCAAATGTAGTTTCATAGCTATGTTAGATGTATGCCTTGACAATGTTTTAACTGCAAGGACTTTGAGAAATTGCATCTAGAAACATGATGATGCTTCTGGCTTGAAATAAAATGGTACTAATGTAAATAGTTGATGATTTGAACATATCTGTAACTTTAATGCGTGAAATCTCCATGCTGATTTTTTTTCTACATTGATATGGCAATTGAATCTATTCACATTTAATTACTTGTATTCAGAAGTGGTAGTACTGAGATGTTGTATTAGAATGATACAGTGTCACATCTGCATGTAACAATATGTTCCTCTTTTCTCTCCTTAGGAAGGTGAAGTGTATGCTATAGAAACCTTTGGTAGCACAGGAAAAGGTGTAGTTCATGATGATATGGAGTGTTCTCATTATATGAAGAACTTTGATGTCGGGCACGTGCCAATAAGGTTGGATTTTGTTGGTGTATTTTGATAGAGCTACCACCCCCTCGGGGTTCAAATTTGATACAATGTATGTTCTTCACTAATTAATAGGCTGTCAGAGGACTCAAAGGGCAGTAGTGACAACATTGTTGCAAAATGCACTGATTTTTAATGTGGAACAATATGGAATTATTTCCAAGAAACTGAAAATGGAGAAAATGTTTTCAGAATTTAATATTGGTTTTTTAACAATCTTCCTATCATTTTTTTCATGATTACTAATATGTATTTGTATATTCATCTGTGTATTAAATGTATAATGGGTTTTTTAATTAAATACCTATACTGAGGTCGTGTGCCACAATCTTTCTTACTGCTGTTCCCAGAATCTATTAAGCGATTTGCGCTGTCTGTTTTATTTTATGGCTATTTTGAGAACTTTGAGTGTTTTAGTGCATTGCTGTAAAATGAAGAAATTACTCAGTTTTAGTTTCACCGGGTTTTGCATTTTGCCATTTCTAGGAGTGCATACTTTCTGAAACAGGCTACTCTGGTCAGAAACACAGCAGGCAGACGTGCTTTTCCATAGCACATACTAGGAATGTGAAAGAGGATGGGAAGAATTAGACTAAAGATTGCAAAGGAACTGCTTGACTGCAAATAAGCTTAGTTCTTAGTAGATCTATAAATAAGTATTTTTTATGCCTCTGTATTGTAAGAGGTATGAATAAAAAGCTTGCTGAGTATTTAACTTCAGAAGTGAAAACTCAGCATTTTAAACCACCAAACTTCTACCAAAATTAGTTCAGATTACTGACCACTGGATCAGGAAGAATTCTGTTTTTCTTTACAAAATGAAATGTCTTTTTTTTTTTAAGATATAGGCTCCTGTCCCTATGTTTAGTTTGGCTTGCAGATAGGTTCACAATCTGTTTTGAAGGATATCTGTTTGCAGGAGGAGAGTGCACTTTATTTTCTAAAGAGAACATGTGATTGATGTAGAAAGACATCCCAAGTCTTGGCAGTCTGAAAAGACTGCAATCTAACCTTATTCTTAATTGCTGTCTTTTACTTCTGTAGTGAATGCATACTGGTGATAACCTCTTTCTTCTCCAACACATTCTTGTTTTTTCTTCTTCAAGGCTTCCGAGAGCAAAACACTTGCTAAACGTTATCAATGAAAACTTTGGTACTCTTGCCTTCTGCCGCCGGTGGCTGGATCGCCTGGGGGAGAGCAAATACCTGATGGCGCTGAAGAACCTGTGCGACCTGGGCATCGTGGATCCGTACCCGCCCCTGTGCGACATCAAGGGCTCCTACACGGCGCAGTTCGAGCACACCATCCTGCTGCGCCCCACCTGCAAGGAGGTCGTCAGCAGGGGAGATGACTACTAACTCGGCCACCTCAGCACCTTTATACTCTAGGCTTTCTTGGAACATACTATACCAGAATTAATTTGCAACATGTTGTCTGTTTAACAGTGGACTGATGTTAATACTTTCCATATTTGGAAAGGAAGGAATTTAATCTAAGGCAAGTCTTCTAATTGTAACTAACCATGGAAAAAGCTTTCAGGCCTTTAGAAATATTTCAAAAGTTACTTATTTTTTTCTGTTCAGGGAAATATGTGCTATAAAGCTCAATTTTTAGTTTGGAATGAGTTATACATTTTGTTCTGAACATTTATGATAAAAGATGCTTTTCAAATATTTATATGATCATATTCCTACTTGAATGCTTTGAATGACTACACCTGATTTCTGCGCCCCAGTCCTCTATGATACTGCCTTTTAAACTTCCTGGAATCCATTTTGTAAAAAATAAAGATAAAATTTTCAGATTGGAAAATATATATACTTTTTAGAAGTCTGGTTATGATTCTGGTCAGGAGTCCACTGGGGAATTGCTCTATTAAATATTTTACAAACCTGATTTGCCATTTCTTGTCTTGAAACTGGACCTTGTCTTACCCTTCATATGAAACTTGGCTTTTCATGCTTGTTTAAATAGTCTTGTCAGTACTGGGGTACAGGGCAAGAAGTCATCAACACTTTGCAGGACAAAATGTGACAACTGCAGTAAAAGTGTGTGGTAAAGGTTTTCAGTGTGCCAGTCTTTAGACTTCAGCTGTATTAGAACATGTCAAATGCAGCTGATCTCTGCTGCTGGTGGCATCAACATGCAGCTTCAGGCTGAAGTCAATTCAGTTTTAGTGTGTTTGCCTACATAATCATTGGCATGTCCTCTTGCACAGAGTCAAATTTCATGTGATTTCCTGTCTTTAAAGTTCACATTTGATTGCAGAAATGGTGGGGACAAGGAAAACTATTTTTGAGTGTTAAGTTACTTCTTGCAGGCAAAATAATCTGGAGCATTTGATGTTTTCTTCATGTAAAAAGTAATTGTCTGTCTTCCTGCTGCAGTGAAATCTGACTGTTGAATCTCATTTGCAAAGGTAAACGAAATCCTATGGCTCTGCAGGCCTATATGCAATATATCCTCCAATGCTGTGTCTTTAGTTACTGGTGATAAAAAAGACAGTTCTGTCAACAGGTCAGTAACAGTGCCTTTAACCTAAGTGCTTAGGAAACACTTCACCTGCACCTTTACAGTCACAGCCTGTCTCTATAGAAGAGTTCATATTAACTTAGAAATATTTCTTGTCTTTAGGTAAAAGCTGCATTTTTGTCCTTTCAGACCTGACTATGTGAGCTGCAGTTTATAGGGGAGCAGCATCATGTACTGCCTACGGTTTAAAAATAAGACGCTGGTGGCGCTTTTTCTCCAATTCCAAGTATTGTTTAAATTCAGTACTGTTTAAACTTGCAGATATGGATGAAATGGGATACTGAAATATGTATTTCTGCTGTTGCTGTTTGAGAACCTTGGCATGCCAGCAATGAATTTTAATTTATGCAGCTGTGTGGGTATGTGAATTTCAGTTTCCAGTAGCTAGTGTAAGTTGTGCATTGCAAAGTGAAAGCTGGCACTTGAAAGAATCTCTGGTGAGTGGGGGTGCTGGGTATATTGCTGAGCTTTTCATTTATGCTAACAAGACCATGCTCTTCTGCACTACTTGACGTGATATGAGCAGGTTCTTGTAGCCTGGCTGGCTTCCAGCTCACCTATTTTTGTACAAAGTCTGCTAGAAACAAGCAAGACAAATCTGTTTCAGTTCTTGTCTGTTTATCAGCAATTTCCAGACTTTTCTCTCAAGAAGGTGCCTGTTTAGTAGTAGCTCAGTGGGACTTGGTATTGTTTTTACAGCTTAAGGTTTTCTTAACTTCACTGATGGTTACTTTAAAACCATTTGGTTTTACAGATCAGTGATGTGTTTTGTTCTTCCCGCCCCACCCTTTTTTTTTTTTTTAACCTGAATACAATAGACCCAGACTAGCAGAGCTCGTTTGGACTATGGCCTCAACTTTTTAACTTGCTGGCCATGTCAGTTCATATGTGGAGGCTGATAATCATGTATAACAAGCTGCAGCGGAAATGACTCAGAAAAATACTTGAAGAACTTGAGGATTGTTGCCCATAAATTTAACTGGGTTTATCTGAATACAAGTGTCCTGTGCTGCTGGCCCTCCTGCATCTTCCTACCAGCAGTATAAAAAGCAAGCCCTATTTCTGTCTCCTTAAATAAATGAATTTCCTACTGCTTTCATGCTCTTCAGGCTGCCTTTTCCTGTTGCTCTAAGTGATAAAAGTCCTGGCTGTGGTCTGGTAGGTAAACCATGATCTCTTGTCATTTGACAAAAGTTTACCAAAAGAATTTTGAGGCAGATGTTGAAGTGTTTTCAAATACCCAGAAGATGAGGTCATCATGTTTCTTTTACATGCAGCCGCAGAAACTGACCATTTTTCTAGAAATTCTTAGGAGCCAGAGTTCAGAAGCTACTTTGGCAGGGTTTTTCCTTCACACAGACCTTGTGGGACTCATCATTTAGAGCATGTACAGCTTGACCCTGAGTGACGTGTTCTTTTGAAGGCATAGCCTAAGATTTTCCTAATTTTAGACTCAGCTACCATGCTTCTCCTCTTAGATGTGGGTAAGACAGGGCTAGTGGGTTCAGCAAACACAGCCAGGTGAGTGTAATTACAACATTTCAAAGAGGAGGCTGAAATAGGGCATGTGGGGAGGCAAGTGGAGTTTCTGTTCTAGCAAGAAAATGGCTGCTGCGTCTATGTGGTTGTGTCGTGTCCACTTCAGTGCATCAAAATCCTACTTGTATTTCAGGACAGTAAAAAAGCACAGTAAGATGGTATGGAAACTTGATGGGATGTGTAAACATAACAGGAATTTGTTAATTTGATTTTTACAGCTGGTGTTTGTGGAGATAGAGGAATTTTGAAGAGGGTAAGGCTTTTCATGGTTATTCATTTCCCAGGATTAGGCACTGTTGGTACTTGGCCTTCTGTGGAACAGCAGTCAGCTGGCCAGAATGGGAAGTGGACAGTATATTTTCCTCAGTCCTAACACTTTCACAAAGGTGTGTTTAGAGATAAAGACCATGAATTGAGAAAAGCATGACATGCTTTGAAGCAGGTTATAATTTTTGAAGACTTGTGCATTGTTACTTTTTTCTACAAGGATTTAAGAGGATTTTGTTTTTATAATTTTGAATATTTCCATATTTTTAAAGTAAAAGAAAAAACAGACAACTTTGCTGTGACTCTTACCATTTTTGACTTGTTATTGCCATGACAGGCACCCAACTCATATAATTTAAAGTCATACTTATTTTAGTTTTGCTTAGCATTTTACTGCTGCTTACATCTCCCTTGTTTTACAAAGGTACAGGGCTCTAGGAAAAAAACCCAGAAGGTGTGTAGGCTAGTCAGCAGTTCAGATGAACCGTAATTTTTTACATAGTTGTTTTGGAAGTGCCTGTGTACCCAGTTTTTGAAACTACAATTATTTTTTTTTTTCAGTAAGGATAAATCTCTGAATCCCTTAAATGGGAGTGGGCTCTATAGAAGCCTCCTCTAAAACTAGAGGAAAGTGAAGGCATGTGCTGTCAAGATGCACAAATCACCCCCTGGGACTGGAAACTGTTACTATTTTTCAATTTAAGGTGAGGCTACTTTGGCCTATGTGCTGGATACCTGGGATTTCTCAGCAAGTTTGCAGATGACACAAAGCAGGAGGAGTGGCTGGAGACCAGCTGGGGGCACTACCACACAAGGGGAACAGGAGAGGCCCGGGAAATGAGACGAGGAACCTCATGCAGCTCTACAAAGGGAATCACTACTTCTGCTCCTGGGCAGGAATCACAGGCTGTGTGAGAAGCAACTGCCCAGAGAAGGGCCTGGGGTAGAAGCTGTCCATAAGCCAGTAATGCACCCTTACAGCAAAGGAGGCCAACAACTTTAATCTGGTTAGAGGGTGCAGAGCTACTACCTGAACTAGTTAAGTATTAAGAACTGAAGCGGAAGCTGTGGAAAAGAGCACCTGAATTGCCTCATCCTTGTGGTGGACTGCACTAAATCATCTCTACCCTCCCCACTGTCTTGATAAGGAGGACTAGAACTCTTTCTCCTCCGCTTCTCTAGTTCTACTCAAGTGCAGCAATGGGAAGAAAGCTGGATTTGCTTTTCCAGAGCTAATGAGGTCTCTCAGAGAAAGCCTTGAGACTTAGCAATCTTTGCTGCAAGGCAGGGGAATAGCTGGAAGCACAGCCTAGGCAATCTTTCTACTAAAGATGGCATGGTAAGATTCCTTCTAAGGATCTTGAGTATGTGTTTAAAAGTGATGATTGAGACTAATGAACTCTCCCACCCAAGTTGCTCTCTACATGTCCAAAGCCAGACTTCCATTAATGCTTGAGTCTCTGAAGACCCCTATGGATCTCCTAAGAGATGTGCTTGGAGGAAGAAAAAGTACCAGACGCCTGAAAGACAAATTTTCTGAACTACCTGTAAGTAGAAAAAAGTGTTTAAATTACATTCATTTCCTCACCAGCAAGGACAGCACAGAAAGTATTTGAAAAACTGATCAGCCATAACAAGTACATTTGTCAGATTAGTCACTTCAGCACGTGGCTTTTGGCCATAAAAAGAAAAAACCCCACCAAAAACAAAACCACAAAGAACCCAATCAACCACAAAATTCTTCAAGCCAAGATGTGAACTGTTTTGCACACTTAATTAGGATGAGCACAAGACCAAGAAGTTTGAGATGAATCTATAATCTTTCATAATCTTTCAGAAACAGAAATGATAGCAAAAGTCAATAATAAAAGCAGCTGTTACATCACTGACAGACAGCCAAAGCAGTTGAATAGTTAATGCCTTAACCCTTGTTAGATAAAATCTAAAAAATTTTTAAATGTAATGAAAATGTAGGAATTGATTCCAGTACACACACACTTTTCTGTCCATATCAAGGCATTTTATTGAGGTATAAACTTTGCAGAAGATGAGGTAACAATTTGCATAGGACTTACGCAAAATAACTAACTTCACAATTAAAATTTAACTGGCATTAACTACTGTATGTGGAGGATTGATAATTCCTGCTTGTTGAAATCCCCTCACTGCACAGTTCTGTTAATGCTAGTGGTAGGACCATGTAGTATAAGGTACAGCAGTTGTGGGTAATGAAACCAGACTGAGAATGCTTTCATGCAAACATTGCAGCTGCTTTTCATCAGCTGGTTGTTAGGGGATGAGTGAGACAGACAATGCTTGCTGCAGCTTAAAGCTGGTCCAATTCAAGAAAAGGGATGCTAATGTTCTTGTAGCAATGACAGTGGAGTGAGTGAGTGTGGTTTTATTGCTGGGTGCTTACTAATTTTTTTACTTGTTGCTTTAAGAAAACTTTAAAAATTTTTGGAATAAAAAAGCCCCTGGTTGTTAAATTACTTTGAATTTGGCACTTGAGTTTAAAGTTGTCAGGTTTGTTAAGGCTAAAACATGCAAGTCTTGGTAAAAATACATTCTTGTGTTATTAAACACTCCTCTTACAATACTTACATGAAAATAACTTCATGCTGTTTTCTCAAGTTCAGATTTTAAGAAATTCTATCAGTGTATCCTTAGTATAGCCATTCAAGCTTGCAAAATAATTTCATAGAAAGTTGCCTACAAACAATTCAGTTACTATCTGACATGTTTTAACATTCCTTGCTGGTGAATGTCAATATTCTAAGACCTAGTACAATTCCTGCAAGACAGGAAGAATCATGGTATCATTAGAACTATACTATAAAATGTACACAAGCATACACAGAAAATTAACCAGAAAAATATCAGTTTCCCATTGAAGTAAATTTTCTAAACCAATTCAAAAATTCATCAAAATACAAAACCAGCTTAAAAAAATAGCCTGAGGTAAAAGTTAAATGCACATAGCAATCTCTTCCTTAAAAAAATAACTGTATTGAAATTCTAGGTACTTAGAAAGTTACTTATTGTCAATAAAAACTTTTGCTAGCCATTATAAAGAGTACTTCAACTAATACAAAACTATATAAACATTGAAAAAGTACAATACTGTACTTCCTTTTAAAAATACATAGTTATGACAATTTAAACCTTTACTATACACACAGTTAACTCACTGGCTTTGGATTAGCTGCTACTGTTGTCCATGGAACAGCCAGCTAATTCTGTGTGCTGCTGACTTTCAGCTGTGCTAGGACAGGGGACTCTACCGCGTCCATTTGCCTGAGTAAGTCGTTGGCTGTAAAACAGAATGTAGGCTTGAGCCTTGCATACTTCTTCCATAGTGCACATGTTGAGTTTCGAATCATTGCAGTGTACCCAAAATCCTACAATAAAGAAATATACCAGAAAAAAAAAAAAAAGTCAGCAGGACACTGATTTTAAGTAATTGCATGATATTTAATAATTAATTAGTTTGGTCCCATTTAATGAGTTGTGTACAAACAGTAAACTGTTTCAGTTGATCTGGTTTAGTTGCCTCAATGCTCAGTGTTTTAGAAGCCCAGTACAGCTTCCTCAGATTTACAGGAGTTTATAGCTAGAACACACTGAACAAGGCAATACAAAAACTGAACTGTTGGTCTACAGAGCTGCACTTCTCATTCCAGGCAGATCAGCTACAATTGATTCCCTTTTGCTTTTGAGAAAAGACAGTATCAGTTTAGAATTAGGAACACCCCTTTCTCCCTCACTGCTCATTTCCCAGCTGGTTCTTACCTCCTTCAGAATTGTAGCAGTAGGCAGTGTAATGCCCTGAGCCAAATCCTTTCCCGTGATGCATTACCACAGCAGACAAGTCGTAGATGAAGCAGTCAGGCAGGAGAGACTTGAGGGATTCCCTGCAGCAATAAGGCTCCATGTTTAGCATTTGATCAAAACTAACATGTACACCAATCTTCTCACGGTGATTGCGTCCTGACCACCTGGAAGGTTAAATGAAAGCTTACTTTTTAAAGAGCAAAGCATTCTGAATTATGTTTGAACATAACATAAAATTCTCACTATTATTCTGTGCACAAAATAAAAGCTAGGTTTTTTTTTTCCTAAGCTTCCTCTTTCACTTCTTCATTTCAAGGCCTTTTACATGTGTCTACAGTACCTACCATTCTCATCTTCTGAGACAACCATCTTAAGATCTGTGCAATGGTAAGTAGGAAGTATTTCCCACCTGTTATACCTCTTTGATATTTCTCATTTATTCTTTCTCATTTTCAGTTTTCTTTGTACGAGGGACAGACAGATGAAACTGATGTTGGGCTACGAGTTCACAGAGATGCAGTGTCCACATCTCTACTCTGAGGCTAAATGTATTTATGTATTTAGACATAGGAAGGCTATCTGAGACTTCCACTGAATATTGTCCAGGTTTGTGCATTACTGATTATGAGCATCCTACTCTACCTCAAGATATCACAAGATTAATTTTTACCAAAAGAGTTCAAAGCAGGGTTAGTAGGTTTTGACCAAAAACAAGGATAAAATAATTTTGCTACTAAAGTAGCAAGTATCTGAAATCCAAAACGTTAATTCACTACTCATAACTTACTGATGTTTCAAGTGAACAAGAAAAAGAAGTTTCTAGTAACTATTTTTCACCATACTAGTAAAGGGAAATGAAACTGATGCTGAACAACACTGATCCTAAGCAATGGTAGAGCAAGACTGAATCTGTCAGTTTGCAACACTTTTTGTGGTGGTGCTACTTACCTAAACCGTTTAAGGTGTAATCTGAGAACCTGAGGTAGTCGACACACCATAAGCTGCTTCTGAGCTTCTGTGAGTATAACTGGTTTAGAAGAAAACTTCCTTCGTTTTGCTGAGGTCAAACACACAGTTACACAATACAAATCTTGGTAACAGCCTTGTATTTCAGTTTAAGTTTTATCCACAGAATTTGGATAGACCTAAATATCTGTGGTACACGCCTCCTTAAAAAGGATACGCTGAGAGCCGTTTTGCAAGGATTATTTTACGATGCAAGTAAAAAAAAAATACTTGTGGTCACTTACATTAGTCACCTTAATTTAAAAAGGTGATGGCTTCTTCAGCTGGGAGTACTAGAAACCCCATTAGTGTGTCATGAGACTGTATCTAAATGAAGCATCACACTTCAAAACATCTTTTGAACAATTTCATCTTCTAGGGGGCAAGTAACAGCTGCCAAGTGACCACACCAGGACATAAGAAAGTCTTTGTTTGCAATATACTTTTAAGACTTCTATACTTGCACTGTCACTTTATATTTTACACAGAGAACATATGCATGAGTACATACTGCCTTTACTCACTGTTGCACTGATCACATGCATATATCTTTCCTTCCAAAGCTTCAGTTTCTGTAAACTTGGCCAGCATTTCTGTCAGCAGACATGGATACTGAGACGACATCTCCTTGCCATTGCTGTGATACCTCTCGGGAAACTCCAGAGACAGGTCCCAGAAAGGTTCTATGGTATTGGATTTATTGTCACAGGCAAGACATGTTACCTGTAAAAAAAGATATTTCACCAGCTGCTTACACTCAAAAACGTACTTTGCTAACATGTACCATAACATAGCTCTAAAAAGAGATATTTTTTCCTAGATATAACCAAGGGTAACCAAAGACAAGACAAAAGAATTTAACAACAGAGATGATACACCTAATTTCTTTTCTCTGAAGCAGCATGTCCGAAACTGTTATCACAAACAAGTACGTGTTCTTATGTTTTACTGAGAAACAGAAACAAGTGTCAAAATGTTCTGTCTGGGACTGTCCAAAAGAAAGCAGCTGGTGAAGTCTCAGGAGTCTTTTCTCCAAAAGGAAAATTTACATGAGAAATTATAATATATGTTAATTTAAAAACAAATAAAAATAAATCAAAAACACACACAAAAAGAAAAACAAAACAAAAAAAAGGAACAGCTGGGGATTTTAAAGTCATATCCTTCTTACTTTGTAAGTCTTCCAGGGAAGCCTGGATTAGGAAGCACACTTCTTCAAAGAAAAATTAACAGGTAAAAATAATTTATTTCTTCTTTCAGTAAGTGGATCCATCGTCACACTAGGGAAAGGACAAGCAGTAAAACAACATAAATAAGATGTAAAGAAGTGAAGTGAGTCAACCTGGAAAATGTAGATACTACCAGGAGACAATAATTTATTATAACATTCAATACTTAGAAAAGTAATTTAAAAGCAGTAGCTCTTCTAAGCTGGAAAGACAACCAATTAGGTGTTGGATGCTTCCTATTTAGGAAAATACCATAAGTTGTTTGGAACAATTAACACAAAGACACAGTAATAAAGGAATGAAAATTCATGTGACATCCAAAGATTGTTATTTCACAGGGACCCCTTTATGCTGCTGCTGTTCTACATAAATTCAGTATAGTTTCCTTCAGTTTGGTTAGTAAGCCTACACAAGTGTGAAAGCACACACAGTTGAGTTCAGATGCTCCTTTGTTTTCCTCTGAAGGTTTGTTGTTAGGTAATTATTCACTCTGCTTCGTTATTTCATGATCATTTATATAAGGACCTATCTGTCACCTCATGGTACCTTCCTTCTAGGTGTTCTTGTAACTCACTCAGCAGCTGCAACAGCTTGTACTCCATCTCTGCATGAGCCACCTAGCGCACATGTGGATTTGTGTCCCAGCATGAACATTCAGCTGTGCAGTTAGAAGAGCTGTTAACTGCTTTAAGATGAAAATGCCACTGCCTTGTTCTTAGAAAACAAAACTTCAAACTTACATGGCAGAAGATTCTTCTGTTTTAATTTACACAGCCAGGAGCGTCTTTTGTAAGTGCTAACGTCTGGCAACATTTCAAAGGCACAAATTATTAGTAATTCAGAGCTGAAATCTAGACAATGGGAGACAAAATAGTATGTTTGACCACAGTTCAACCACACTGCAGCTTAAACCCAGAATGAGTGATAAATTTCTGATGTACAAATGGGTAATTTTGTTGGGCCAAAATTTTATTTAATTGATGAGTTACTTCAGAATTTGTTGCGCACGAATGCACATTTAAGATTAAGGAGCTCAGGATGTAGAACACACATGACGTCAGTACAGATAATTTTGACACATTCTGAGGTTTTAAATTTAGTGTATTATATTTATAATCTAGATTAAGATCTTATTTCCCAACTAGCTGAAATGAATAATAGACCCAGCTTCCAATTTTGCCACTCAAAAAACCTGAAGAAAACAAACAGATGCAGTAAATCTGCTTCTCATCTCATCATGCAACTGTGAGTAAAGCTGATTGGTGGGGACAAAAACCTGATATACTGATATACAGCTGCACTTATTTCCTCAAATCCAAGCCAGTCCTCACTGCAGCAGAGTTAAACTCTGGGATTTATGTAGTTGCCAACAGCCCAGTAACCTGACACACCCGGGAAAGCACGCCCAACCCCATCGGCCCCTGTGCGCTCCCTGCTCCTGGACAGGGTGGGAAAGGACAGCTAAGCACAGCTTCAACAAGGGTGGACGTTTTTATGATTATACTTTATAAATTCAGCGTTTGATTTCATATTATAATTCAGGATTGTCATTATAATTCAGAATTGCTATTATAAGAAGCTTTAATGCTGTCATTTATAGCAAAGCAAATGAGAAGTTCGCATTAGAGCAAAGTAAATTACAAATTTTAACGAGTCTGAAATCTCTACCTTATGTTCTGCCCTGACCACCCTCTCATGCCTTGAAACACGGGTACTAAATACAATTGTTTGGTTAAAGCTTAGTATTCAATCATGGGCCAAAGGCCAGACTGAAAAGAACTGGATCAAATTGCTTGATTCAAGCTAAGCACGGAGACTACTCAGACAAGCATCATTGTGGCCACAATAACGTGATGGACAGCCACTGCCCTGGATGGCATTCAGTGTAAATGCAGCCAAAGAAAATAGTTAACATATTGCTGCAGAAAAAGCCACCTCCATCATCAACTGTTTTGCCTATGTTCCCTGCATTTGCATGGAAGAAAGAAAACTCTTAACCACCTCTGCCCCAACTCCTTTTTTTCCCTTTCTTGTTTTCAGGAAGAGTAAAATATCCAGTCCTATTTTTGTGCTTTCACTAGATAAGGCATATATATAATGATTAGTAACTCCATTTTTGCACAGGAAAGTAACTGAATTTGAAGGAGATCTCTGAAATACAGCTACAATGCAGAATTCATATGACAGCATAAAAAAAACCCAACTGAACTTTGTAGTGACAAGCATACAGCATAATCAACATCATCTTTATCTATTTAGCAGAATAACATAAAGTGTAACCACAACTAACTGTGATCTGTGATTCAATGGCCTCTTATATATTAATTCAAAATGTTACTTTCATCTAGTTGAAAAACAACAGTCATTTTTTAGTTTAGGCTAAAGATAAAAGCACAAAGACTAACACCAAAATATAGAAATCAGTATACATGACATCAACTGGTTTAAGTGCAAATCCTCCCATTACCTGCCTGAAGTTCTTGTCTTTTTAAAAGCCTATTCAGTGGCAGACAATACCCAGCAGTACCCAGATTACCCTCAGCATTCTCCACCAAACTCTAACTCACAGCATACGACCCAAAACTGAAGGCTTCCAAACAATTCAAAAATCACATTTTCCCTTTTCTCAGACAATGTGTCCTAAAATATGCTTTAGGAGTAGTTTAATTACTACCCTGGTTAGAACCCACTTCACTCTTTGAGACTTGGCATATTCGTTTCTCGGATCACTGCATGCTGTTATTCTGCTGTGCTGAGCAGGAGCAGCGGAAGCATTTTGCTCAGATTCCATCTTAAAAATGATCAGGAAGTATGCAAACTGCTTAGGACGTTTGCCTAGAGGTATCAAAAGCTAGATCCTACCATGCATTGCTATAAAAAAATTGCAGCCAATTTTTCTGAACTCTGCAGATGACACAAAGCAGGAGTGGCTGGTAGGGTGGCTGGGGGCACTGTCACCCGGTGGGAATGGGACAGGGCTGGGAAATGGGACCTTATGCACCTCTACAAAAGGAAACACCACATTCTGCTCCTGGTCAGGAATCACCCAAGCACCAGTACAGGCTGCAGGGAAGAAAATGACCTGGGGAACAAGCTATCCAGTAACATGCCCTTACGGCAAAGGAGGCCATCAGCCTCTGGAGCATCACCAACAGGTCCAGGCAAGTGATCCCTGCCCTCTCCTCAGGTCCCACACAGCTGAAGTGCTGGGCCCAGTGCTCAGAAAAAAGGGACACTGAGTCCACCAAAGGGCCAGGAACATGAAGAAAAGCCTTAGACATGTCTGACCTATGAGGAAAGCCTGAGAGAGCTGGGACTGTTCAGCACAGAGAAGGAAGCTCAAGGTGGATTTTATCCTTGTATGAGAATTTCTGCTCATGTGATTTCTGAGTATATGTGGCACACCACAAAATCTGCTCTTTCAATTTCTGGATTCTTAGAAAGACACCTGTCCCCCTCCTTGCTTAATATGGACAAAGTTGAAATAAAGATACTTTTAAAAATTGTTGCACACTGCTATTTAGTTGGTACCATTTAAAAAAACACTAGCCAAAAAACTCGAGACAACAGTGAACCTACTTGAGCTCTTGAAGTGTACTTTAAAGATCTGTGAGCCAGTGTGGGTCAGTTTACCACTGTCACATGAGTTCATAGGACAGTAATTTCTCCTTTCCCACTGGAGGACTGAGGACAGGAGACAGTAAGTACCTTCCACAAGAATACAAGCACTGAGGGATTGAAAACAACTAGGATTTTAACAGACATATTGGGATCTCCTCAGAGTCCCAATGGGTTTGAGAGGTATGAGCCACTTTCTCCAATCGCTGCAGGAACGCTAGCATGTGAAAAGACAGAACAGAGGGAAAGGGGTTTTGCACCTACAATACAGGTCTTTACTTCTCTTAGATGTAGCAGGTATTGCAGTTTCACAGTCCTGCAAAGTAAAAAGCTGAAATTCTAAAACGGGTATTAAAATAAATATTTTAAAAAAGAGGCAGTTTGCTCATGCTATTCCTGGTGTTACCCATTATCTAGTCTAGTACTCCATAAAATAGTCAAATATTTCAAGCAGCAGATGAAGAAAACTTACTTTAAATCAGCTGAGAACATAGCAGAACAAAACCAGCTACCTCTTATAAAACCAGCTACCTCTTATAATGTCAATTGTTTTGACATTACCCAAAACTTTTTCTAGTTATCAAAAAGTAATCTGCGTAAGATTCTCAAACACTCAATTCTCTGCTTTCTCAATCTTAGATCCTAAATTCAGTTAGTGCTGAACCAGGCAGCACTTCAATACCAAGCGACTGATGGCAAACCCAGGATTATGAAATTCCCTTCAAGTTAAACTAGAACTAGGAGAAGTGGGAAAAAGTTTAGCTGCACATGTGAAAGTAATGTGATACCAAAGTAAACACACAGCTTATCAGCACTGTAAGGGATCCTCTGTGCAGTTTATCAAGAGTAGTTCATAGTATTCCTGAGGTTTGAAGGTCAGGGAGATTGACTTCATGGCACTTGAGTATCTCACAGAATCAAGTATCTTGAACTTATATTTTCTGTGCATAGGGGCAGTAGGCATAGTAACATTTTAGGGGTTCTAAAATGGAAGGCAACTGCACACAGAAACACGCTTCCCAATTCCCCTTTTTCAATGAAGTAAGATGTAACTTAACACACTAGACTAAAATCCCATCTTATTTTTAATAAGGGCAGCTGGGAACAGCTCCAACTATCTTCTAGAGAGAAACTGTAATACTGTCACATATTACATATTACTTTATTTTTGTTACTATATTTATCTCAGTGTTACTTTATCTTGTAGGTAGATGAAGTGAAGCCTGTAAGGACTAAACATACTCCATGCTTTTAGAGCTAACACAGTCCAAGATGCGATGACATAGCAAGAAGTTTGGGGTTTTTTTCAGCCCTGCATGAGTGTTTTCTTGCCTTTTTTGTTAACTTCATTAAAGCAGTTCTGACAGACGCCTAGTGATATCATGATGTAGGAATCTTACTGATCGTCTGTCATAGTTTTTAAAGTTCATCTTTCCACGTGCAAACACCAGGGACTAAATTGTTAGGATGACCTGAATATATTTCACATGGAAGAAATCTTCAGGGCTTACCTTTTCCTTATAATATTTATCATGTTCAAAACCACAAGTGAAGACTAAGCTAAAAAAAAAGGAGTGGAAGAAGAGAAAGGGAACACTGGGAGGGGTAAAGTGTCAAACATTCCATGGGAACTGCCGAATGAGCCAGGGAGAAATTACTAGATAACAGCCTCAATACTCTTTTCCTTGTTCCTCTCACTTTAGGCATTCTTGAGTTCATCAAGGCTGTACTCTGCACGCAGACACGGAGCAGCTGCAGTAAGAGCTGTATGTAGTCGCAGAAATCACAGGATACTGCTTCACATAAAGGTAAAAATATGGGAAAGTAGTTATTACTGAAATGATGCTGTGTCTTTAGACCCTTGAAAATTCTTACCAAAGCAATGAATCCTGTAAGAAGGTTCGCAATGCAAGCAAACCTTGTCAGTATTTTTAAAAACTTACTTTATTTTCCTGATGAAACTACTACTTTGGAGAGGAATGGAATTTTCAAACAAAAAACTCTTTAATGACATAATATACTAAACACTTCCAGTTGTGCAACACTGATACAAGATATGTACCCAAGGAAAGGAAGTATGCCACAGAAGTCCTCATACACAGGGCCAGACAGAAGGTAGCTGGTGATCCGGTTTTATTGATAGATCTAACAGTTTCCAGTAGTTTCACAAAACCTAAAATGACTGAGGACTGACATATGCTGCAAACAATCCTGTTACCTTCCTATGAAGTCTACATCTATCGTAGCAATAAACAATCCTACTTTCAACAAAAACTACTTAGATTTCCAGATTTACATATTAAAACATTAAACCATCAATCAAGTAGTCAGAATACCGGAAACAGACATTTTTGTGTTAAGCCTTTTCTTTACACACAGTATTCATCAAATGATTCCTCACTCCCTCAGTAACATATTCATGTACACTGCAGGTCCATTCCAGGAGCCAGGAGTTTCCCAGCTTCTGTTCCTGCTTCAATGTGGTTAGTTTTCAGATTAATTCAACAGAAACAAGCATTTGTTTGTTCAGTCAATATTCAGACATTTGTACACACACACTGTTGGGATATGCATAACAGCAGTGAACACACTGAAATAATTAACAGGGAGCTGAGAAGTAGGAAGAAAAAAGTAGTCATGCAGAAAGAAGGAAAACTACCACTGCCTCCACCCTAGTTCCTGTGTTGACAGAGCTTTCTGTGTCTTTGTGTTGTAATAGAAAAGAAGTATTAGTATTTCTGTACATAAAATCATGACATGCAATTACTCACTGGGAATCAATCTCAAATTCAAGCTATTTAGTGAAATAATATCCTGTTTGACATCCATTACCTAATCAGTTTCTACTTAACATGAGATTAACACCTTCCTTAACTAAACCTTTTATCTAGTAGCACTATAGTGATAAGCCAGATACTTAAAATTGTAAATTCTTTATTCTTCCAAATGAATTGATGCTTAACAGCAAATATAAATATTTCCCAGTAGGTGGAAAGGTGTGTTTTAAAATTTCACATTTAAGACTTTTATGATTAACAGGTGTATTGGGTTTAAATGGCTTGGGTTTTGGTAGTCAGAGGGCTACAGGGTGGCTTCTACTGAAATTGTGTAATAGACCCTCACCATCCTGCCTCAACAGTTATAAATGTATAAACCTTTGAAGTGTGTCCATCCCTGACTGATTAGAGTAAATCTGGAACTACAAATCATGAATGAAAGACCTTAAAAAAAGTAATCACAAAACATACCTGACTTAACAGCTGTCCATGAAAAATGTTGTTAACCACATTCAAAACCTGCTTTATAAGTTTTCTTTGAGAAGCAGGGATGAGAGCTGGGTATCTGGTCCCTGTAGTCTCCAGTTCCTGCTGTACTTTATCCAAAAGTTCACAGAGAAATTCCTGAGCATCTTGTTGGGCATACCCTCTGAAGGCTGGAATTAGTCTCCACACAGAATGAAGCATGGCAAAAGGAGACACCAGTGCCCATTTGCCAGACCACATAACCTGGAACAGAGTATGCAACTCATGACAGATGGAAATATGCTTTGAACTGGGCTCCTTGGGCTGAATAAGTTCCATACTTTTTGATGCTCCTCCACTTAACCCAGAGGATAAACTAGGCCGCCTCACAGAATATGATCCCTTTACTGTCTCTTGGTTCTCATTCATGTATAATGTTGAGGCAGCTATTGACAGGTGTTTAGATGAAGATCTTGTTTTACCATTGGTTGCTGTTGCCAGCAGTTCCTGAGTTTGGTTGAGATCAAGCTTTAAAAAGCACTCTCGAAAAATAAGTAAGTGACTTAATACCTGCAGGACAGAATTCATATAGCACGTGTTTCCCAGGTTTCTCAGTCCTGTTACTCCAGGAGTCACTGTCGGCCTTCGTTTAATTGGAGAGTCACTTACTTTTTTCAGTCTCAGTTCTTCTGAGGTATACGTTTCTTTCAACTCTGCCAAAAATTCCATGTTCTGTGACGTTTTTTGAGGGCAGGGTTCTGGTTTTGAGGACATTCTAATCTGATTTTGTAAACGACTGCTCTTTCTTGGAGGCATTTTTTCCATCTCTGCTTTCAACTCACGCTTTCTTTCTTGTCTTCTCCTCCTAGCTTCGTCCCTTTTTAGCTCTGCTTCTTCTTGACGTCTTTCTTTTTCCAAAATCCTTTTTCCAGTAGGTGTCAGCTCAAGCCACGATCGGAATACTTTGCCAAGGACTGCACGCCGTCGGTGCCAGAGAGCTGTGAACATCCTATCTTCATTCCGAAGCATGGCTTGGGCACCACCGTGTGCAAGGTAGGAATCATCACTTGTACCCATAGAACGCAAGGTCCTCCCACTTCGAGTAGTGCACTCATAGTTCTGACTCTTGATTGCACTTAGTGTACTCCGCAAGAGTTTTAAATCGCCGGTTGCGTTGTCGTTGAGAACGTAATCGTCACAGAGATAACAGAAAACATACAGCTCATTTACTTCCAACGCCACTGGGTGGCTGCTCTCCTGAAAGTGCTTTAGTGCATGTTCTTCGATGTATCTTCCACACGCCACGTGTGAGCAGCTGAGGCACGCCCACACAGATTCCGTAGTATTGCAGTCCATGCAATGCCATTTCTGAGGATTGAGAATGGAGTGATCTTGGGCCAGTCGCAGACGTCCTACGTGCTTACACTTATCCATTGTTAAAACTGAAACTGCAGAGATATGCTGGCAAAACACATCATCCAAACTATTTTCTGCCCATGATATTTCAATCTGCAACTAAAAAAAAAAAAAGTTATAGTTCATAAATATCAAACTGTATCCCTTTTACAGGAGTCACTGTACCAAATTCATCTTGAGATGAAGAGCACTATCATCATCCAACTGAGTCCCACCAACACATGAAAGAAATCAGTCATGTGGAGCCACACACACGCCCAACACCTTCAACATCAACAGCAGCTCCAGTTCACACTAAATTGCCTGCATACCACTGTTTATATTCCCAGTGCTTTGTGGCTCAGGACTGAAGCTACACTTTAGGCCTGGTTGGTTTTTTTTTATTAAGGGGCACTGATTTCATTAAAAGATGATGCTTTGTGAGAAAGACTGCTCACAGAAGCTGTGGATGCCCCCAATCCCTAGAACTGTTAAGGGCCAGCTGGGATTGGACTTTAAACAACTGGGTCTAACTGGACAGTGTTTCTGCACACAGCAGGATTGGACTACAGGATCTTTATGGTCCCTTGCAACCCAAACTACTCTGTGGCTCCAAAATTCTTCTATTAATTCAACCTCTAAGCACAGAGGTGCAGTGCAGAGGTGCAAAGTTCACTTAAATTTATTATGTTTACACAGTGCCAACAGTTCAGACAAATGAGGCTTTATACAACTCAAACCCTTAATTAATCCATACCTTTAATTAACCCACTGCTCCTCTGTAGTCAGACAAGCCCATTATACCATTTCTATAATAATGTATCTTAAATATCTACATTTTAACATGCCATCCTAACACCTCTGAAAGAGGAACTTGGCAAAGCAGAACTTGATTTCTTAAGACAGAAATGACAGGCAGTATCTATATCAGTTACCACAAACTTTATGAAAACTTTCTAATCCAGGTTTTCAAAAGATCATTTAAAAATCTGGCTAGCACTGGTTTACACCCTTTATCAAGTTTGTATGGTTGCATTTATTTGTTTACAGCTGCTGTTTTTGCTTCCTCCTGTAAGTGCATTTACCCAAAACAGACAGTCTCTGATTAGCATAAAATTAAAGAGACTGTGATTCATTCTTGTTTTTACCATTTTCTTTGACTATCTTGTTTAGACATAGCACCTAGAGATAAATTATAACAGAGCTATGATGCATCAGAAGTCATTGCATTTGATCTGGGACATTTGTGCCCACCACATCACTGACCAGAAGGGCCAGAGGGCACACAGCACCAGTACCATTATGCACAGTGCTTGCCAGATGAAACAATTAATTCGCATGGGAGTTCAAGGCTTTGTCAAACATTAAGCCTATGCCAAGTGAAGTGAGTTTGCCATTACTAATTCATGCTCTGGACCTGGCCTAGGCTGTCCTGGATTCCATGCTTTACAGGTAAATGAACCATACTACAAAAGTACTGAGTGATTTACACAACTCTGGATAGAACAAAAAAAACCTATATCCCAGCCATTAGCCTTAAATATGCTGCTATTTATCAATTTCTACAGTTCTGAAGCACACAAGAATAGGTTACTCAATATAGAAGAGACGTTTAGTGTAAAATAAGCATTAGATAAAAGGAATTCTAATGTACCACAACATGACACTACTAAGGAAGAGACGGCTTGCTTAACTTTTTCATCTTGCTTGCACCCATAACGTTCATTCCTTCTAAAAGGCAAGCTTATCTGCAGGCTGCCAATTAGATTCTTTTACAAATAGTTGTGCACACTAAGTTTGCTTTTTATATTGTCTTTATAAATAAGACAATCAGCATTATCTCCTGTCTTTTAGTCTGACAACCTCTTTTCCGTAACGAAGCGGAACTTCTGTAACACTGACGAAATTCAGGATAGCAATATGTAAGTAAAGTGTGCTGCAATAATTAAATATGGTATAGAGAAATTTAAGGGACAAGACTCATCCTTGTGCTGGCTAACATACATAGATTCTACTGCATAACGCTTTAGTAACAGCTCTTTTCAGCAGACCAGAAAAGAACACTAAACCCTGCCTTCCCACAGGGCTGTCACACAGCAATTCTGTCAGTCAGAGGAATCTGACACGTCAACTCCTCCTGGATTTGCTAAAGTCGCTGTGTAAACTCTGTGCCTTAACTTTCCTTCCTTTTAATACTATATGATCAGATTGTTTTTTTCACACTTTTAAAGACAGTCTCAAGACTAAAACTGCTTACATGCCTCAGTGTAAGCAGATACTGGGTTGAGGACAAAAGTAGTCCTCAGTGGACTGTCACTGTGTAAATCAGGACTGCACATTCAAGCTCTTCATGCAAAAGCAGCATAATTCTACGAAAGTGCAAGATCAGCACCTCGAAGGGAAAAACCTAAAGCCCCAACTCCCCCACTAGCAACCAAGCCAGCATGACATTTTCCCACCTACGTCGATTGTGCTGAGAAAAAGAGTGTGGAAGGGGGAGGGGGGAGGAAACATCTTACCATGGGAGAAGTTTTTCTTTGAAAAAAAAGTGAAGAAATCAAAAATGCAGTTTGATCAAAAAGATAAATATATGAAAACACTGCAAAAAAGCTTCGAGTACAAAAGTGAGACCAAGAAAACTTTCGATGGACGTCAAGCAGCACACTGACATCATGAATGTTTGAAGTACTGAGACTGTGTCAACCTACATTTAAAAACTGTACCTTAGAACCCAAACTTGGCAAAAGATCTCGGTAAAAACAGAAGTGATATGATGAATAATGATGGAAGAAATGGGAAAAATACTGCATACTCATTCCCACACCTGAAAACTGCAGATGGAATAAAATAGTGCAATCTAATGCTCTGACGTTAAAATTCCCTAAAAGAAGTTATTCAGCCCTAGTTTCTGCATTCTTCTCTCCTGAGGTTCAGTTCTGTGCACACACACAAAGAAACTTTGAATTAGTTGACCAGCACTTCAGAGATCAAGCCCCCCTCTGTGTTCTTACCACAGACCTGAGCTGAAGGAGTAAGCAAAATAACAACTACTAGCATATTGAATAGTACTATGGAAAGCATTAGGTTGTCTGGAAACAGAGAGATGCACAGAAGTTTTATCTTGCACCAAAGTTTCACATGCTAGAAACAAAGATACAAAGAAAAGGATTTTTTTATTGTACTATATTTCAACCTTTACTGACGTGCCCATTCCTTTTGTTCCGCTCAAGAATGGCTGCCAAAATGTACATTTTTGGGTAATTCATGAGCTGAAAAAATACTTGATACCAAAACCAACTTAGAAGTCATGAAAATTGATGGTTTTCTTCATTTCTGTTCCATGTAAAAAAAAAAAAAATCCAGTATTTTAACAATTTAACAGTCATTTTCACAGCTGATAAATTTATAAAACGCAACTAAAAATGTAAACAAAAGGATGTATTTAAGTCACTACCTGCGTAATTAATTGCCTGACACATAAATGGGAAGTCTCAAATATTAGACTAGAAATGCAGTGCAGGATTTTACAATTATATATACACGTGCATGTGCTCCTGTGCCCCATTTATATTCTGGCTTTTAAATCAGATGGCCGTTTACCAACTGATTTTCATCAGGTTCAGAATACCTGTTGAATATCTGAAAACACAGGAATCATGGAGACTAAAGTTTTAGATAACAAATACACTAACTAGAAGGCAGATGTACTGCTTTATTGCTTTTTAAAACGAGTTTTCATTAAGAAAACAATTCACCGACACGTTTATGTGCATAACTTCCAGCTGCAGTACAGTCCTGCAGGCGTAACAATTTAGACTTGAAATCAAAACAGGACTTCAAAAAGAAATTTTGTGAATTATTTCCGATTTCCAACAGAACAGTCTTTGACAAGAAACCCCCCAGTCTCCCTTCTTTGGAGCCCTGCAGATCGCCATTTAAGTTTTTTTTTTTTTTTTTTTTTTTTTTTTTTTTTTTTTTTTTTTTTTTTTTTTTTTTAAACCAGCTAAAGAAAGTACGTTCAGTGGGCTGCCCAGAAGTGGCCATTTACCCGAGGACACCACAAACAGCGTAAAGTTTTACATTCGATGTCTACTACTGCAAATAACCCCGCGTTTCCTGCAGTGGACACTTCACGATAAACAAATACAGATTGAAGCACTTTCACACAAGCACAAAAGACAAGGCACTTCTTACTGATCTGAAGTTACACTTGACAGTTCTTTAGAAAAACTAGCATCTCTGACTGCTCTGACACTCCTGCTCTGACAGCCCCTGCGCGTACAGACACCCCGGCTAGGTTGGCGCAGGGCTCGGTGCCGCGGTGCCGCTCCCGCAGAAGGTCCGGCGCTTCCCGGCACACCGTGACATGGCGCGACTTCGCCTCTGGCCGCAACAGGCAGGAGCCGAGAGCAGCGGGCCCTGCTCACCGCCTCCCTCTGCTCCTCCCCGCGCTCTCCCTCACCTCGACGTCCTCCCGGCCCCTCAGGGACATGTAAGGGAGCGGGCCCCATGCAGGGGCTCCCCGCCACATATCGAGCGCGGCGGGAAGGCGGCAGAACCCCAGCTGCCCAGCGTGGGTGGCCGATCCCAGGGTCCCGCTCCCCCGACCCCACGCCGTGCGTGCCCGGCTCTCCCCCGCGAGAACGAGCGCCCCCTCCTAAGGTGCCCCTCCGCAGGCACCGCGCCGCCACTACCGTCCCTCCCAGGGGAAAAGGAGCAGGTGTCTCCCGCCCCACGCTCCCCTCCGCCGGGCACCTGCTCCCCGCAGGCCGGCCCTGGGCGGGTTGGCAGCGCCGCCGCACCACTGCCGCTCCCGCCCGCCGGTCCCGCACGCACCTTTCACCCGCCGCCATCTTGGGCGCCCCGAGCCGCCGCCGCCTTCGGAGCGGCCCCTCCGCGACGTCAGTGCCGCGCGGGCCGCCCCGCCCGCCCCACACCCCCGCCCGCGCGGGGTGCGCAGCGGGCGGCGTGGGAACGGGGAAACGCGCGGCGGCTGCGGGGCCGCGCCGCGAACATCTCCGCACTCGCCCAGCATCCCCACGGCCGCCCCGGGCCCTGCCGCCGCCCCCTACCCACCTGCCCATCGCCATGTGCCGGCGGCGGGTCTCTCACCAGATTTGTAGTGGCAACCGAAGTCCTTCCCACGTCTCCTCCCACCTCCCCCGGCCTTCCCCGCCCGCCGGGCCGAGCGAGCCGGTCCCGCGGAGCCGGACGCGCGAAGCCTGGTGGGGAGCGCGGCCGTCGGGAGCCAGTTCCCGAGGCGCCGTGGAGCTGCCGCTGCCTCGGCTTGTGTCCGCGGGGCACCTCTTTGCCCTGAGGTGGGTCTGCACCCGGCCGGGAAGAAGCGGGGTCTTGGCCCCCCAGGTGTCGACATTTCCTTCCTACATTTTCACCCGTGATTTGTCATCGGTGGCGTCGTCCTTGTCCGAGCACAGCACAGCGGGAGCTCTGTGGGCTGAGCACTGCCCTGCGCCCCAGGCCTCGCCCAGTGGCTCGCAGGTGCCATCTGTGGCCTGGGCGCCGCCTGCATGTGACACACACCGTACCGGGGATCTCAGCCCACGAAACTCCTTCGTATCGTATCTCTGTGCATGTTGTTTGTGGAAACTTCTGCAAGGCAGCTCACACGATAAAAACCCCCAATCTCTTATCAAGGCCCTCTTACCCATGTACTGAGTACTTTTTCAGTCTCAGGTTTCATTACAGAAACTTAAATAGGCAAAAGACTTTTAAACTCACGTCCTGCAGATATCCTGGGTTTTAAATTTAATGCCTCTTTACCCTGATACTTTTAGAACTAAAGTTTCTGAAGTACAGCCAACTGTTCTTAGCTGCTTTCCAGTTCTGCCAGCGCTGAATTAATTTACACTTGTGCATACCTTCTGCTCTGCCTTGTGTACGGGCAGACTGTGTTTGGGACAGGAGGAATCTGGTGAAAATCCCCTCCTGACTGGGCAGCATCACTTTCTGCATCCATGCTGAAGCAGACTGGCTTGTGGTTTATGTGAACCTGCTCAGAAAGTCAGTGTGTGGTGCTGCTGGCCATTGCAGAATATGATTGTGATGTGTATGTTGCTGCTTAGTCACAATGAATAAGTGGTGGTCTGGTGCAGAGTGTGAGCATTTCAGATCCCCCCCTCATGTTTTGGATCCGTTATGCATTAGGATGTTTTCATGACAGTATCAAAATCTTGCACATCTGTTTCTGAGTTTCTAGTTGTGTCATCATAGAAAATGTGTTTCAGTTTAAATGTTTAAATCTATAGGCCCTGGTTGCCTCAATGCCCCAGTGGTGCATTCTCGTTCTTTCTGTTTCTGATGAGGCTGCTGACATGGTGTTAGCAGGATGTGGCTAAGAGGCACAATTCCATTTGCAGGGTCACTTTATCATGGTGCTTTCAGAAGCTAAAAAAAATGTATGCAGATAAAGTCACGAGGTTTCAAATCTGTTTCAAACTCCTAATTTTAGAGTGAGAAATACTCTTGCCTAATGAAAATATTTATGGGAATGGTTATGCTTAGTGATTCCACGTATTTGCATATCCCTATTAGGTGTTTTAAGATAACTTTAACAATTTTCAAATAACTCTTTTTGTCAAGTTCCTATCTCCTATCTTTACGGTAGCAGTTTCTTCTGGAGTCATGGTGGGCAAACTAACCCTTCCATGCTTTTCCCTGCTGGAATCCTATTACACTTTTCTCACACTCAGGATCTCAGTGCAGTTGTGTGCGTCTGTGCATTGGTTAAGTGAATGTTGGATCTGCTCTCAAGACCAGACTGACTCGCCATCCCTACTGCCACCTTTTCAGCTGCCTTTGCAGGCTGCTCTCAGCCGGGCTCCTCAGCTCCAGGAGCCTCTAGAGAGGGAGTCCAAGTTCCTGATGCCTCTGCACACCTTGGAGGTCTGGGTGAATGAAGTATAGTTGAGGCTCAGGGTATTACCATCCAAGGCACTGAGAGAGAATCCCAAATCCTGTTTTTCCTAAGCATCCTGAGGAGGCTTTGATCTGGGCTGCTCACAGGAGGGCTGAGGCCAGCAATGCCAATGGGAAATGGTGGCTCTCAGCCATGCACATACTTACCTCCACTCCCAGCCAATGGCTCACTCAGACATAGCCTAAGGCCTTGTCACCAACAACCTTTATATCCTAATGGCCACTTTAAGCAGCTATGCCCAAAGTGATTATGATCCTCAAAATTCGTTTTTATTTATTCCAATTTTTAATTTTGTAGTTTTATCATCTCTCTAATTCCCCTTTCTCCTTCATCAAATAGTGCCTATATGTCCAAACCCTGTTTCAGTGATACAGATTTGCCATGTTTCTGCTGTCTCTGCAGGTATCTGATTTAATGCAGAATAAAATTAGTTTTGGTTTTGGGTTTTTTTTTCCATGTTTGTGTGTGGCTTCCCTGTGTTAATGGACAACATTTCAGCTGATATTCACTAAGCACATTTCATAGCCTTACTAGGTTAAGGCAGACTTCAATCTCTGCTCCTGCCATGTTGGGTAATCCTTTGCAAAACATTGATTTGGAGCTGGGATTTGACTTTGGCATATCAGGCAGATCACTGAATTGCTATGTGCTGCTCTTACGGTATCTGCCCTGCTTCATGTGTGCCTTTAGTGACATCCCGCTTTAAATTTTTCACCTCCCTTTAACCTTTCTCTGAGTCATGTATTTATTCTTCTAAGTAACATCCACCTTAAAAACATTCAAGGTTGATGAGAGAATTCCTGAGCCTTAGGGACACATAATAAGACTCAAGTAATTTCCACCATCCAGATATTACGGCTAGAATGTTGTGATTTATTGAGGCAGAGAGAAATTGGTTTCCCAAATGTAGTTTAATTTAAAATTCATTGGGCATTTATAAAAATGGATGACAGCTACAGAATATATTGCCAAAAAGCAAACAAATGTAATAAATTCCTCTAAGCAATAAGTAACCTCCTATGATGTGTGAAACCAAGAAAGGAAAGCAAGCTTTAAACAAACACAGAGTCATCTTTTGCTCTTGCTGGTGTGAACACTTTTACTTGTTTGCAGCTCCCCAGTTAGGAGTGGTGCTCGTGCAGGTCCCCGTGCTTGCAGGGTATGGTGTCATCCTGGCAGCCCCAGCGCTCGGATGTGGAGTCACTGCTCTGGTTTTACTCTGTCTGCACTCGCACTGCTCACACCAGGAACTGTCTTAAGGTCCAGCTGCTCCTATATGGAATTTCTCCTCCTGTAGAGGCAGCCGGCTTCCCTGAAGCACTAGGCAATATTGGTGATCAGGAAATTTGTTCTATTGCTTTTACAAAAAGTACAGGCATGTCCTGTGTAGAGGTTGGCAGATGGGACTGACTGCATTTAGTTAATTGCACACCTGAGGCACAGAAAAGAGATGACGTGAGGGGAATGATAATACATCACAAATGTACATATGTTAATATGAGCAGCTTGGTGCTTTCTAGTTCAGCCCTAGATGATAAAGAGAAAACTTTTTTTTTTCCTAAAACAGAGGGAGCATTTTAAAACAGTGCAAAAGAAGGTGAATCTTGGAAATCATATCTAGAAGCTCAATACACATATGCACCAGTATTTGCCTATTTGGGGAACATTTGCATGCTTACCTTCATGCAACATCTGCAGTGGGAATTTGTTGTCTTGCCATGTTTATTGATACAAAAAAATTACTTCAATTTATCTATAAAGAGATTCAGGGCTCAAAGAGAAATCCTGCATGTAACCCTGAAAATAACAGGATTTTCTCCAGCACCTATGAAGCTTTTGGACTGCAGTTCAGTTTAAGATGAAGACTTGTACATATTGGTGTCTACATATGAACTAAGTATTTTAATTCTCAGTAGGGCTGGGAGTGGGGACTGGGGGAACCTGTGTAAGGTATACCTGGGGTACTTCTGTGGTGTGAGATGTTCAAACAGGGCTAACCCACCTGGGATGCAACCTGGAGGGTTGTAATGCCCTTCTGGAGCAGCAGCTGGAGACAAGATGGGCTAACCTGTGACTACTCAAATGGTACTGGGTGCTGAACTGCAGCTCTAATTAGGCTGACCCTAAGCAGAGAGCTGATGGCTGGTTCAATGAATCTCTAGAATACAATCTCCTTTGAATCCACTCACAAAGAGCTAGTTCTGTGAACATCAGGTGCCACTTGAGAGGCTGTGGGATGTCCTTCCTGGTCTATGGGTATCCTTCTGGAAATGTATCAGTTCCCATATGTCCTGTGCCATATCTGCTGGCTCTGGGCAGGTGTCTCAGAACCTTAGGGGTTATCACTCTGCATCAGATGCCATCATGTAGGCAACTGAATAAAGCCTTGTAGCCTGTAGCAGCAATTAACACAGACTGTGCTTCATTGCTTAAATATAGGCTCTGGGCAACAAAGACATCCTTGGAGGCTGACTGGCATGAGGGGGGGTCTGAGAAGCACCAAACCTTCCTGGAGCTGCTTGTGGGCCTGGGTGTCTCTCCCCAACCAGGACTCCTCAGGGCGACAGATGCCTTACTTAGGCAATTGAATCTTGCACTTAGCTTATGTAGGGATACTTGTGTTTGGGTGTCTGATGGGGTACTGGATCCCACCCCTACTCCTTTCATCAAACTTCATCTGCATCCAAACACAAATGTATTTTGCAAATATGCATTTTTCAAAAATGGGGTGAAAGTTTGTGGTGATTCTGAGTTTTCAAATAAGGTTCACTTTAAAAGAAAAACAAAAATTGTAAAGTGCACGTATGACGCTACGAATCACTAGAAATTTTTCCAAGACTTTGCATACTTTCTTTCGTAAGAATAAAGAAAACAGAAAATACTAACTTTAATACTGATTTGAATGAAAATTATAATTGTCAAGATTAATGCCATGCTTATTCCATCCTTCTTCCTCCCATTTGATTTCCCTTTACTTCTTCATATTTGCTTTGCCAGACAAATGCAGTCAAACCTATCTCTGTGGGTAAAACGGGTAAACAGTATAGAAGTATTTGGACCCAAGGCTTTGAAAGCCTATTAGCAATGCTGATAACATGAAAATACTTAATGACTTTTTAGGGTAGGGTTTTTGTTCTTATTATTTCTCATTTTTAAAGAGCTTGACATAGAAATGAACACTTTAACTGTTGTTTAGGCATCTGCTGTTGATTTTAATTGAAAGGTCTGAGACTCTAAGGTTCCTTTTCATTATTAACTATTTGGCTTGTTCTCATTGTGTTGCTGGAGAGCTTCTGAGTTCCAACTCTAACACAAATATTGTTACTAAAGGTAATCAGACAGGTCCTATTTCTGCCAGTTTTGTAAAAAACAGCTAAAAATGCATTGGATGTGTCAAGAGGTAGAATCAAATGCAACAGAAATACATACATCAAATCTTCCCACTGCTTCTTGTAAAAACAATTGTACAGGGTAAAACGTTTTTAAATTTCAGACTCAGGAGTTATCCCTGTTATAAATGAACCAGCCAATTTAATAATTAAAAGAGAATTTATTAATATTGACAAAGTATAAGTTTAAAAAGCCACGAGCAAAATAGTGCCGAGCCGGGCGATCGGCACTGGGTGAACCCAATTCGGACTCTATCGCTCCAAATCCCGTGGTTCGCCATCCTTGCTGTGGTGGAGTCCCGTTTTATACTCTTTTTGGTGGGGGTCTTCTTGCTTCTCTGATGATTCTTGCTTTTTCAGCATATCCGTTCATTCTTATTTTTCTTGCTGTGGTTTGCTAAAGATCTTCCAGAGTTC
>VZUI01058062.1:0-22441 GCA_013401135.1 Cettia cetti
GGGAAGGGAAGGGAAGGGAAGGGAAGGGAAGGGAAGGGAAGGGAAGGGAAGGGAAGGGAAGGGAAGGGAAGGGAAATTACTATTTTTGAGCCTAATCTTGGTGTTCCTTACAGCAACATATGTGATTGCTATAATTTTTTTATCACCTGACGAAACACAATTTCATTTCTATTGTAGTACACTCCACAGGGAAAAAAAAAAAAAAAAAAAAAAAAAAAAAAGTAACTCCATAGGAAGTGAAAGTCACCTAGATACCACAACTCTAAATTTAGTCAATATTATGTATTAGAGCATAAATTATTAGTGACATTACTATAGATAATGGGCAGATATAGAAAATCCTTTATAGTGATTCTGTTTTAGTTTTTACAGTCTACATTCATTACCTGTGCAGTTGCACAACTTGAAAGTTTCTTTTTTCTATTTTTTTTTTTTTTTAGGACATTGAGTAGTTTTAATTGTCAATAAGCTATAAACAACATTACAGTCTGAGCAACAAACACTGTATTTCCATTGTCTTTCTGTAGTACCAGCCTAACTGGGTTTTCAATTGCATTGGTTTATATCAAAAGTCATTTTCCCCTTTTGAAAAATCCATATTAAAAACAAATTATCTCTAGGAAACATTTTTTTAACTATAAGACATCATATTAGCAATGAAAATAAGATGATTACATGGCATATTAGCAAAATAATTACCTGATAAATTCAGTAGGTAAAACCTAAGCCTCACCTGTGTATGGAAACCCAAAAAGTGTGATAACTTAACACTGATACAAAGTTTTGGGTTTCACTGTATAGAGTTTCGACAGACAAAACACAATATATACCCAAGAGGGGAAAAAAATTAAAAATAGAAGAGAAAGACTGAAGTTCTTCAGAGCCTTGTTTTGCCACAATGCAAAAAATCTGTCACACAGGGTGTAGGTTCATGTCTGGAGATACAGAGCAGAAGATGCAAGATGAGTTTGTTTAGCTTGGATGAAAGGAAGAGAAAACATAAAGCCATATGTCTGTCAAAATCTGAACTAGTGAGTACAAATTCATGATGTAGATGTCAAAAGAGACACAAATTAAATCCCAGAAAACTCTATTTATCTTCATTGGTTATTAAAGAAAATTCCAAACTTATACACTGTTTATACACATTTGTACTTTGTAGATTACTGAAGTTCAGCAAGATGATTCCAGTGAGATGCACAGGACTTGAGGAAGTATATAGGCACTGAAATATTAACACAGAGATGACAGGTGGGCTTGTGTCTGCAGGTGAGCTTACCTATGCTAAGGCAGACAACATATCAAAGGCTAGTCCTCCTGAGTACATCAGGTGCAGAGAGTGGTCAGGGGGTGCACATATTGTATGGGAGAATGGGTAGAAAATGAAGATTACCTGGTAGTCAAAACATTAATGCATGAGACTCAAGATTGAGACCTTACTACAAACCAGAAGAGAAAGATACCCAATTTTGCATTTTAGTAAGTGTCTCAAATGCTAAGATTTTGAAATAGACTCACAAAAAGTAGGAAGAGGATCTTTTCAAATTTATTCACCATTTTGATGTCAAGGATGACTGGGAGCAAGTTGCACATAATGACACACGTATTTAATGAAAACAGATGATACTATGCTTGTTGTTCACTCTGTGCATCTCCTGACCCATTCTGGATCAAAGCTGACTCAAATCTGCTCTCTTTCAGTGTGATGAGGTGCACCAGGACCCACAATGAAGCACGGACTCTGAGGCTTTTGGCCTGCAGGCTGGTCTCAGCTGTTTGAGTAGCAATGATATGAAACAGCATATATTCAGAGAGGCAAACAGATCTTTGGTGGTTTTAAGACTTTTAAATGAAAAACAGAATGAAAAACAGATTGCAACTGGAAAGCATTCAGGCCATGAAAATATCACTGGACAAAACCAAAGCACCTTTGAGATCTCTTAGGAGGTTTTCTCAAATTTGGCGCTGTCCCCAGCCCTTATTCAGCATTGCATTCCACTGTGTTATATAATGACAGCATATAACAAGTTTAAATTCATTATCCCTTGGATTAAAACAAATAATACACAAAAAATTAGTGAACCAGACAATGTTATTGAATGTATTCATTGTAAGCACAATTGGCAGGCAGCTTGCTGTACAATTGTATTTGGTAGCTCAAAGGGAGAAAGGGGAAAAGCATTAACTCATGCTTTGATCTTTCCTTAGCCTCCAATTGTGAAAGCCATTCCTGTTAGCTCTGATATTTTGAAGGATTTTGTCCGTCTCTTTTGTCACTTCAAAACTGACTTTCTCCTGGAAGGTTTGGACAGAGATTAGTTCTTGCTAGGAGAAAGTGCATATGTTTTGGGCATGCCACTTGACTGCAGGAAAGATCTTGTTCTTGGCTTTTTCTCCCAGTAAGAAGGATCAGGCTCAGCTGAGCGAGCTCCAAGAGCTCTCATATGACTGTTGTGATTGCTCACATTTGATCTTCTGTGGCTGTTTTCTTTTGTTAGGTTCCTGGAAACATCAAGGGATTTATAAGTACCCTCAACCAGATCAGAGCACACCATGGATTTTAAGAATCTTGGAACCATTAAATTGTACAGCTGCTCTCTCCCATAGTATGTATCCATACTGTGGTTATACACTTTTCCTGGATTATTTAGCTCCTTTCCAGCTGGCTTCAATGCCCAGCCAGTCTTCTGTTGCTTTTGGGACTCTTCTCAACACCCACACATTCAGAAGCCTGTAAATAGTCTGTGGAGCAATAAGAGCTCTGAACTTACGGTCCCCTTTGGACACAGACGTAAAATAAATTATCCACTGCAACAGCAGGGTACGTATTTATTAGCCCTCTGTGGGAGTCACACTTAGCATAGGGAAGAATATTTCAGTAAAACACTTCAGATCAATCATGCTTTGTTTTATTTCCTTTCTAATCTTATAAATAGGCAAACTCTTTTTTTTTTTTAATCTTCTTTTTTTTGTTGTTGCTGTTATAGTCACACTATTACAGTTTGGCAAACACTGAGCTAACTTGAAGAAAGCTCAAGCTGCTCTTGAAACATTCTCTTGGTCTAAAGTTTAGATATTTTCTCACTTGTATAATCAAATGTCTGTCAGTCAAACCTCTCCCAGCTTCACTTATCTAATTAAAAATATGTCTCTGCTTTTGTTTTCACTTTGCCTGCATTAAGCCTCATGTAGTAGTCTGTTTGCTACATTTTCAATATACATGTCTTATTTCAAGTGTCTCTTTTATTCCCAGCAACTGTCATAGTTTTTCTTTTCTTTCAGAGTAATATTTGTCTTACTGTAGAGATTTGCTTTATTATTTCCAGTTGGTGTACCTAACCTTATTATTTTCCTATTCACTCACTAGTTTTTTGTTATTTTGACTTCTTCTTCCCAGTTTTTACCTTATGCATTTATATAATTCTTCTGTTACTAGGTGCTTTCAACAGAACTTCTCTTTGTTTGCTTTCCTTATATTTTTTCTCCTGTGGGATTTATCTTATTGGTCTTGCCAAGTATTTACATTACCCTCACTATTCTTCTGTTTTATATGTTTGCTTTAATATTTATTTTGTCTTGTGTTTTTCCTCATGATAAATCAAATAAAGTCTCTGCTTCTCATATTAAAATGCATCTCTGCAGTAATATAAGAAGTTTACAATGATGACATGACAACTAGTACTTCAAACTGCTCCTTTTCAACTCAAATGGTGACAATGTTAAAGGCTTCAGAGACAAAAGAGGAAAGTCTCTACCACAAAAATGCTGTCTTCTGTACTGCTGTTTTTAGGCACACCTGAAACCCCAGGGCTTTCCAAGAGTGACCTTCTTGTATGTCAGTACATGGGGAAAAGTGTCAATTTTCCCCATATACTGACATAGAAGGTCACAAAAAGTTACAAAAGTGAATACATTCAGGAAGGAGTAGGAGCAGCTCTGTTAAAAACTCAGAAATTCTCTCCTTGATAGCAAGTCCTTCTGCAATATCCTCTCCTGTTGCCTCTATTCTCTTCCAGTCCTATAAAAACAGGATAGATGCCCTTCTCCATGAAGAGTGTGGGAAGCTCTGTCGACATTGTTCTAACAGGAGGAAGGTATTTTATGATTGTCATGATTAATACAGTTAAACCGTCCCAGTATTTAACTGCTAAAGCTCAATGAATGGTTCAGTTTTAGAGATATGTATCATGTATTGGGTCTGGCTGAATGGAGTAAGTTTTCTCCATAGCTAAATACAATAATGTACAATGTTTGTCTAACCTAGAAGAGGGGTGGGGTTTTGTTTTTTGTTCTTTTAATAGGTCTTGTATCCCTACTGTTATCATTGCAAAATCATGCTTATCTCTTTCACGTTAGATGCCTTGATGTAGCTAAGGAATAATTCCTCATTTATGTAATAGTTAAAAGATCATGTATGTTCTCCTTTCCTATTCTACTTTTTCTTTCATTAAATCACTCTTCACTCTCATCTACTCCTGCATTCTTCATTTTCTTCTCTATTTTCAAAATGCAAATAGAAATCTCACTACTTTTGGAGGATTGTCAGACTGTTAATAGGTTCAGAACTCTGCTTCAAGCAGGCAAAGTGTTTTACCTCTTCACAATGACTGAGGTCACCAGCACATCTCCAAATATCACCAGTTGCGAGAACATTTTAAATAAAAGTCTCTGCATTTGAGAAAAGGAGCTGTTACTAGCTGAAGAAGTATGAGAGTTTCTTTTTACTGGAGTTTACAGCTGGAGGTTATGGAAAAACCTGATATTTGAGACAGCTCTTGTACAAAAACTTTTATTTACAGAGATTAGAACACTGAACAGCTTAAACTGTGTTCTGTGGCACTTTGCATATTCCTCTTTCAAAAGCAAGTCTATTTTTATTTTGCAGGTGTCAGAGGGAAATGTTCCTGGAAACATTCATAATATGTTTCACAAAATGAGCCTGACTAAATTTCACCATAAGTCTCAAGTGTGTTCTTGCCACCCAAATTTTGAACTTCTAAAGGGGGCATGCTCAACTCTATGCATCTGTATTGCCTCTTATTTAGGCTGCAGAACACTTCAACAAATCATCTAAAAAAAGAGGGATTCATGGGCTTACTGCAAGTCAATCCAAGGTATTCCAATTTTGGTTTATTCTACAAGAGGATGAAATGGTGGAACAAATGTAATCTGAAATTACTATACATGTGAAGAGGAAGCCAATGCCAAAATTAACAGAATGTGAAACAGTATTCTGCAATCCATCACTACCTTCTTCTCAGCTGGAGGTGGGGTTATTGAACAGATGTGTTGGGATTTCTGCAGAGAAAGGTTAAAGAACCTGGAGAAACACAAAAGGAAAACATGCTCCAATAAGGACATCTTGAGAGAAGATGGGCTGAGAAGGCCTTTGCTATGCCACTCAAAATATCCGAGCAGTCTCTAGGACATTGCCATTTCATATTTTTCTATTTGGCACAAGGTACACAGTATCTGAGGAATGTCACAACAGAAGGCATTTTATCCCTTGGTGTATCAAGTCTATCTACAAAGCAAAAGGAAAAGCTGCCTGGTTTCCAATATTTTAAGAATTTTTTTATCTCTGATTTTGGCACACGACACACAGCCTTCACTCTGATGGTAGATTTCTGTTTAGTTTGGATATAAGTAGGTCAACTAGATTTTATGAACCATGTCACAAGTTAAAAAGAAACTGTGTATGCATAGAGTATAAACAAGCTCACAGAAAATAACTCAAGGTTTTCTCTGTCAAGCACAAGGGTGGAATTTCTTTTGTTATTTTTTTGCTAGCAACATACCTTCAAAACTAGGGAAATTAGAAAGAAGTAACAGGACAAGGTTAACATAGAAAGACATTGCTAAAGAGAAAAAACACCAGTTTCCACTGTTTTGGACAAATTGGTATGGTAGGTTTCATTTTTTGATTACATGTATTGCTATGTCTGGAATCAAAGATTATCCAGAAAGCTGATTGGAAAATGCACCTTTCAGCCATACTACTTTCTGCTTATCTAAATGTGACACTCCAAGCTATGGCTCTGCATAATGAGACAGAAAAGTACTTCTAGAATTTTATTAATTTGTTTCAGATGGATGAGTTTGACTAAAAAGTAAAATCTCTAATTATACACCATCTTGGACTTTATTGTTTGCGCTTTTCAAGCATTGGGTAGGTCTTTCCATCAGACGCTTAGTATTTCCGGGCATGAAAGAAACCTGATTATATAAAGACTTCCAAAAGAAAGTGAATAATTGTTAGGAGTGGAAGTTGGAAAGAGGGAATTTAATATCACTTCTGTATTTTCTTTCAGAATAAGAAAGAGACAAATGACAACAAATGAAAGCTGTTTCTCTTGCTGGAGTGGTAACAATAGTCTCAGTGGATTCAGCAACTTGAAAACTCTGAAAAAGGAGAGTTCAAAATCTGTGTATTACAATATTTCAGATTCATTTCCTGCCTGAAAGTCAGTAATTCTATCTCACTACGTGAAATGGAGTTACTTTCTGAGTTGTATACATCTGATTAACGATAGGATTTTTTCATCGATGTGAGTAACCAAATTACTTGTGAAAGCAAGATCATTATCTTCAGGTAGTAGTGGGATTGGATATATATTACTATTTGCACATCTCTAGAACCAATCCCATTACATAAAAATTGGAATTTGATTTAAGCATCTAATTTATAAATATAACATTGAACCAAGACTTTGGTTTATATTCCTAAGCCATGATTAATAAATCTGCCTAGTAAATCAGTCTTTTTTAACAAATAAACTGGGTTTCATAAAACAGATCTTAATAACCAGAGTATATGAAGTCCTGGCTTATAAATCACAGATATGACTAAAATCAGTCATATTGCTTATAAATCAGCAATCCTACTTTAAAAAGTGCCATGCTTCTGAAAAAAGGTAAAAGATAAATGTTCCTTTCTTTATGTATGTATATTTAATTTAGGTATTTAAAATGAAAGCAATTATAAAGCTACTTTTGAAATGGTTATTTGAAAAACAGTACCTTAAAGCGATGATAGAGCAGAAGGGGAGTTTTATTGGTATTCATAAATGTGCACCTTGCCATTTGTAACTGTCTTTGTACTCTCCCCTCTGCACAGGCTGCCTATCAGGGTTGTAGTGTGCTGTCAAGATTGCTGCAGGTCTGATGCTTGTTATTCTCCTGTTTAGTTTTTTCAAATATGCCCTTGCCAGTTTCAGTAGAGAGAGACAGACTGCTTTAATTTATTCATTTCCAGATGCTATTTTAGAGGTTGGGGCTAAACCACAGTTCACAAACTCCAAGTTTGAGTAGATGGCAAAAGTGAGACAAAGAGGTTAATTGATCCTTAAAAATATTGAAATCAGGACTTTTTTTTCCCAGTGTTCTTCAGTAAGTTGCTCTTTTTCTTGCTTAGTGGGAGCATTTTTAAATGATCCCATATTCTTCAGTCATCTAATCAAGGAATAAGTGAAATACCAACAGATTTTAGAGCTGATTTAAGTGTACATAGGAAAATTCAGTCAATTTTTCCCTAAAATACTTAAACATTTAGGTATAGTATGATTTGGTTTGAATTTTTGGGTAAAGGCTTTTAAAATTATTTATTTAAATAATTTAAATTATTGGGTTTGTTTACTTGTTTGTTTTTCAGCAAGAGAGATTTAATTTTTTAGTTAGTAGGAATAAGTGCATAAAAAAACATACAAAAACATAAAATGTAATTACTTCAAGTCCAAATTTTATTTAAGTATAATAATGAAAATGCTATCATCAATATATCTTTTAGTTATTTACGCTAGTTTTCAATCCTCAAATATAATGAAAATTTCCTATACACAGAAGCAGAGACTTTCCTACCTCCCCAATTAAACCCATAATATTTCCTGCAGAGTACAAAACAGATGAACTTTTAATCTGAGTTGGGAAAGTCTACATTCTTATGCTCATTCATTCTGCACTTCTCCCATACTGGACGAACACCCTAACTGGAAAGATGCTAGAGGGAGTAACTGTGGGAAAAAAATTACCCTGTTATAATTTGCATAGGTATTAAAATATAATCAATGCAAGTTTTAAAATATATCCCCTAGCAAAACTAGATCTTTGTCACAAAGACATATGGTTTGTTCTGGCTTCTCACACTTTTTTATTCACCAGGTTCTGATCAGTCTGTCAACAAAAAAAGGTGTTTCTATAGATAGCTGTGACTATTGCTGGTTGTTTTCTGTTTTGGACTTGGTTTTCCTGTTTTTTGGGTTTTTTTCTGCACTGACCAGTTCTAAGGCTCAAGGAAAAAAAGTCATTTTTTAAACATCATATGGCCATTTTATTTGTATTTTGCCACTGAAGATGGTATTCAGTCAAAACTAATGGTAAGTGAATCAGTATTCCTGTATTTGCCAAATTTTTACAAATATTCTATAGAGAGAAGTGGTTGGATTGGGGTAAATCCAGTGTGGATTTTACCTAACTAAGGACCTGTTTTTAGGAATATATGGATAGTGGTCTCCTACTTAATGATACAGGAGGTATCTACTTCAGAAAAATGGATTAAACAGCAGTTTGAAACATTGTCACATGCTAGATGTATGAGATAGGCAAACTGATTTTTTTTCTGTCATTCTTTTAAGAAATGGTCATCTACTGGCACAGCTGAAAATTTTATGGAAGTTGCCTGTTGAGAATCTGATTTCTGGACTGCTTACTCACCACTTTTGGACACAGTGTACTCTGAGAGTCTCTTGTGTCTTTCATTCTTGCCCCAGGAGAGAAAGAGTCAGTAACAGCTAGTGGATCTGAATAGTATGATTTATTTAAAAACCAGCGAGATTAGAGGTACTTGATCACCTGAGATACTCACTAGCCCATAGTGTTACATTCAGTTGGACTGAGCTGCTCCTCCCCACAGGGAGAGCAGGGAAAGTTGGGCAGCAAGTTATATAAACTCATGCCATAGCTCTGCTCACAGTTACCAGTCTTCCATCAGGGTATCATCCATCAGGGTGCCTCTCTGGAATCTCCCACCTTTCGTCTTCATGCATCTCTGTGATCTCTGAGATGTTTCCTCATTTCTGGGTTGTTTCCTTCAGCCTGAGCAAAACTAAGAACATCACCATGTCCTTCCTGATGCTACTTCTTTCCAAGGCCATTTTCTTTTGCTTTTTTTTTTTTTTTTTTTTTTTTTTTTTTTTTGCACCAGCCCCTCTGTTTTGTATCCCAAGACTCCAATTTTTTTCCTGACTAAACAAAAGTCTGTGAACAAAAGCACAACTTTGCAATTGGTGTTCCTCTTTCAAGCCTTTTTATTAACTGAAGGATTTAGGATGTGCTAAGTTTGTTTAGATCAAGTTTTACAAATAATTTACATACAGTCCATACCGGTTTCATTTAGCAAATAGAAGACTTTTGTTGGGGAATTCAAAAATTCAATTCTGAATACTCACAGTCACATAAATTTATCCTGTTTTCTGACTTCTGTTAGTATTTATAGCTTAATGAATAAGAAAAAAAAAATATACCACCAAATAGAATTCATTTTAGCGTCATTTCAAAGAATCATAAAAGTAAATATATTTTATCAATAGGAATTATTCCATTCCCATGTGAATGTGGAAGAAGTCACTGGAGGTCAAATAGTTGATTATGCAAGTGGAACAAGACTATTTTTCTGTGATAATAAAAAAAAAAATCTACTGTGGAATAAAAATATTAACAGTCATAAGTCAGAAGATGAGCATTGGGTAAATGCATGTATTTATGCTCTGAGATTAGTACAGAAGAGAACATTTGAGATGGAAAAAGAGTGCCTCAAGTGAGGGAAAAAAAAATTTACTGAAAATTTAAAGCCCCAGAAAGCTTTAAGAAAGAGAAGGAAAAGATTGATAAAATGTAATTATCTCATTGTGCTTTTATTTCTTGTGTCAGTTGTCGTTTCACATTGGTCATAAAATAACTAAGACAACAATTGTTGGTTTCTGGAAGTTGGATTGCTATCAAAAATAGAGAAATGCAACAAGTAGCAAGGAAAAATATACCCCCTTATCTAAGGGATTTTTTTTTTTTACCTCTTCATATAACAAACTGAGTAATAACTACAGTATGTTTCATTTGGTTTGAAACTTCAAATGAACTACTCATCATTGATATTTGAAAATATCAAATTTTTTATTATATGTTTTATCAACCATATCTGCCTTTCATAGATACCACAAGAAAAAAGACAGACTATCTAAGGTAATAAATGTCACTTGTATGCTATTTTGGATACAGCTCAAAATTTTCACCCACTGCTTTTTATATTAATTTATTATATGAACTCTTTGAATAACAAGTTAAGCAGTGATTCAGAAACTGATATGCTTCTTAAAATTGGTTGGTGTTTTGCAAGGATTTAGGATTACTGGTTTGGTTAAAAAAAAAAAAAGTAATAATAGGTGATTTTGCACCTGTAATTTCAATCCTCTCCTTTCAAGTGTATCCAACTGACATCAGCGTGAACCTTGTTCTTAAAAATTTCATGTTAATAGAGTTCAGTGAAGAATGGAAAGTTTATCAGAATTAAAATTTACCAAAGCTTTAACCATTATAGCTTTAAAAATATTAAATCCTACTGTAAGATCACTGTTTATAAATGTGTACATTTTGTTCCAAAATATAAAAGCTGTCTCAATTAGAAAACCATTTAAAAAAGGACAAATCAAAACTCTAGCTTTGATGGAAAACAATAATTAACCTCAATAAGAAAAGTCAAATATAAACAGATGGAGGAGCATATGCTAAGTAAAACGTAATTGTGAAGAGAAATCACAGACCTAGAATTTCGGATTGTCTTTTTTGTTTGTCTGTTTTACTGTAAAGAAATTTCAAAATATTAAGTTACAAATATAATAAAAATTTCACCAAGTACCACAGTAGTGAAACAATGCAATTTGTCCAAGTAGATAAGGCCCCAAAAATAAAGAAATCTAAAGGGTAATTCAAGTGTGTTGTTGAAATGAGGACAAAATATGATAGAAGAAAATGCTGTACCTCATTATGGCAAGCCTGTCTCACCTATCAATCTCCCAGTCACCAATATTTCAATATGAACATACTCATCAAAATTTTCAGCAACTGTTGTTTCCAAAGTATTAAAGAAAATAGATGTCCAAATTTCATCAATTTTTCTGCTACAGATACAAGCAATCCAGTGAGGGGAAACAATATATTTTAAAAATTACAAGCAAAAAAACCCCACAAACAAATAAACAAATAAAATATCCCTCCAAAAGAGGCCCAAAGCACATCTGCTTTCTGCTTATTTTCTTGAACAAGTTTTCCACTAATTCTTTGTTCTGAGGACTGGAATGATCCTCTCTTGTTGGTCAAAAATGCAGGGTCCATATTTGATTCCATTAGGATTAATAAAAAGAGGTTTGTTCTTTTATTTTTCTTGTCTGTTGTTCAGTTTGTGTTTTTTAAACTATTGATTCTCCAGAAAAAGAGGAAAGAGCCCCAAACAAATGAACAATTAGTTAAAATTTCATCTTTGACTTGGCAAAGATTACAGATATAGATTATTCTGTGAGGAGTAAGGAACCATAAAACACTCTTCACTCTCATTAACTGTTGCAAAAAGCTTAAAGGATGAAGAAATACTGGATATGTTAATTTTTGTAATTTAATTAACACTACTGATTTCCATTACCATCCTCCTCACACTTAGCAGACACACATTCATCTCTCACCTCCAATGAGAAATAGATATCTTTAGGAAATGGATTACAAAGTCAAGAGCTGGAGCCCTGCAGCCCATAGCTATGGGCCCATGCTGTTTTCAAGGAGCAATTAGAAACTGTCTGTTATGTTACCCTGTGTACACATTTTTATGAAGTGTATAAATCTGGCTTCAAAAGATTCACAATGAATTTTCATTTCATGTGGAGCATTTCTTCTCCAAAGTTAGTTTCAGTGTTTTATTAAAGAAGCATTGACAATTCCTTTGTAAGAGGTAATAAAACTTTAGCATGATTCTGTTATAAACAGAAGTACCAGAAATTAGCAGTTCTGAAACTATTTGAAACCAATGAAATTCAGTATTTATCAATGAAAAGCTCTGTACAGTATGTTTGAAACATAGTACTTCTCCAATGTGAAAAAACGGAGCTGACATCACTTCACATATCAATGTATTTTATTTTTTAACCATTAAGCGAGATTGTGAGGAAAACCCCATTTTTTTCTAGCTTTTTTCCTTGCCTTTTTTTTTTTTTTTTTTTCTCTATGAAATTTAAGCATAAAGCCATTCTTGGACATAACAGTGTTTCTCTCTACCTGATGCTTTACCTTTTGGATTGAACACATGGAACTGAAAAAGGTCAGGCTTAACAGTTTTGGATCCTTGCTAACACAGAAAATTTTCACGCATAATCCATTGATAAACAATTTTAAGAATAATTAGAAGTTGGTTTGTCCTTTCTTTTTTTTTTTTTTTTTTCCTGCACTGATGCTGCTAGAAAGCTATTAAGAATCCTTGTTCCTCTATTTCTTAGAAAGTGCTTTATCCTTAATGCTGGGACTGCATTTGAATGCAATCAGATAATGTGTGCAAGGTTAACGTGCTATTAATGAAGCAATGTATTCTATCTCCCATTTATCCATGTTGGTTTTGATTTTTTTTCAGATTGTTCCTTCTTTCAAAAAAAGGTTTTCTGTTAAAAAATGCGGCACTAATCTCAATTTATTTATATTACTTTGTAAGATTTTTATTCATAAGGGAAAAAGGAACACAACACTATCATGTTTTTTCATTTTCCAATATTTGCGCAATACCTCTGTGTTGGGTAAGTGAAACAAGGTTTAGGTTGAGGGGTGGTACATCAGTGGCTTCTGTGAGAAGCTGATGGAAGCTTTCCCTGTGCACAGCAGAGCCAATGCCATGTAGGTCTAAGACTGACCTCTCACTGGCCAAGACTGAGCTCCTCAGCAATGATGGTACTGCCTCTCAGATAACAGAATTCAAAGAGAAAAAATCTGCTCTGTGACGAACTGACTGCAACCCCCATTCCACATGCCCCTGGGCTGTTTGAGGCAGAGGAGATAGAGAATTTAAGAGAAATAGTGAGCCTGGGGAGGAGAGAGGGGTTGAGGGGAACAGTGGGTGAAACTGTTTTAAGATTTCGTTTTTATTTCTTAGTCTGATCTGATAGGTAATAAGTTAGATGAACTTCCCCAAGTCGAGTCTGTTTTGCCCATGATGGTAGCTGGTGAGTGAACTCCCCCTGCCCCTATCTCAACCCACAAGAGTCAAGAGAATCATATTTTTTCTCCTCTGTCCTGATGAATAGGGGAATGAAAAAGAGGTTTTGGTGAGAACCTGGCATCCATCCAGAATCAATCCACCAAAACCACCTTTAAAAGTATTTTCAGGATATCACTTTCCCAGATACAACTCGTACTCACTGAGTTGTTTATTATATATTATTAGGCTTTCAGTGTTCCATAGTAAAATTAACTGGCTGTCAGGATCTTTCTGGAGTAAATGAACATGCTGCCCGCAAAGCAAAACTTAGGTCTGATTCTTCAAAGTTTGCTCTAGAGACCATCTTCAAGGGTGGTGTCAATGAAACTGCTCCACAACTGGCTGCTTTGTCCTGTGCAGCATTATAGCATCCATTGACTCTCTCTTGTGTTCTCATGAACATGAGACCTTCAGTTTCATGCAAAAAAAAATTAACTTGAGAATATGCAATACCGTTCTTATGTTGATGAAAACTGAAGGAAACATACCTGAAAAGGAAAGCAATATCCATCCCTACTGTGTGAGAACGTTTCAAGTGGTAGCTTCTAAACAGCTTAGGGGTTGCTAACCAGAGAGGACATCAACTTCTGCCTTACAAGTATTTGTTTTCTCGTGTTTGTCACAGATAAAATTTTTAAAAGACAATTGGATTTTGCTACAGAACTCAATTGGGAAGGAGTTCAAGGATGTTTCCCCACTTGAAACTACTTTTTTGAGAAGTCCTATTCCTTAATTTATTAATCCATTCATTCTTTCATTCTTTCATTCATTCATTCACTCATTCATTCATTCATTCATTCATTCATTCATTCATTCATTCATTCATTCATTCATTCATTCATATATCATGTTACACTGATATTATACAGTATTAATTTTTAAACCAGAATATCATGCTTTCAAACATCCAATAATTATTATAAATGTCCAGTATTATTAGATATACATTTCTAATTTTGAAAACAACATTTTTTCTAGCATCAAGGAATGAAACAAAGTACTAATTAATGTACTAATACATAAAAATGTATTAGTACATTATTATATCCATGTATTTCATTCCTCAATCAATTTAATTCATTGACTTCTTTCCATTGTTTTCTTTTGGATTGTTCTCAGACTAAATGTTACGCTTAGTTGGTCACACTACTTTTTTGTTTCATTTAGTTTTAATTGGTCTAATATAATAACTCTAATTTCCTTGATATACTCAGATATACACAGAACATAGACAGATAAACTGCAAATGTCTTTAAGTTAACTTCTTTTGGTCTCTGACAGCAAGGTAGACTTTAGTAAAAATCGCTGTCCTTACATATGGAAGTACCCTCTTTTGGCATTACAAAAATTTATTTTAAGTAATGAACACTTTTTTTCTTTGTATGTTTCAGGTTTTATTTCTCAATCATTTACTTTGATTTTGATTAATTCTGGGAAATTAAAATTTCTGAAAAAAAAATAGATATATGTGAGCAGATTACCTTGTGTGTAAAACTCAAGCCATGATCTTGTTCCTATATATAAACTCATGATTTCTTTTTGTCATCCTCTCAGGCTTGCTGAAACAAGTTGTAATTCATAATCTGAACATTTCAATCACTCACATCCTCTCTCCAGGTTCCAGAAATACCACTCATATCAAAATTATTCTAATTAATAAAGAATTACAGTACCCCATGAATGCTTTCCAGATTACTAAAACTTCGCAATAAGTAAGTGAAAAACTTCATTACCTTGGACAAATTGCTACAACGTGTTCACAGCAGATAGAGTTTGCATCTGCCTCTCATATTTAACTTGAAATTAAAGGCAATGGGTAGATTTTTAATTCCACTTAGGATCAAGCAGGTTTTTTACCCTGATTATATCTAGTCTTTAATTTGTATACATTTCTCCTATGTCCAAATGTATGTAGATAGAGATGGATCATCTTGCTGTGACATGACCTGAAAGCACAAAATTACCCTTCAAGTACAGCATTATAAATTCAATATAAGCTATCAAACCAGACAGGCTTTTTTTTTCCTCTAATGTTCATCTCGTTATTTCTTCTATTTCAATGGATAGCAAGCATGGGATAGACATTTAAAACACAAACTTTCATCTTCAATTCACATAGCGTCTCTTTGAAATTATGCCACATATGGAATATGTGCAAGCTACATCCTGATCTGAAGCACCAGCAAACCACGAAAACCCTACATTTCACTGAAGCAAATTGCTTATTTTAATTGAAGATTTTTTTTTTTTAAATGAAGATGTGGGAATGATGAATATTTGCTGCTGAAACTGTATAAAATCCCCAGAACTTTAAAAGCTCATGCGATCCTCAGTGGTCCAGAGCACTGTGTGAAACCTTGAAGGAATAACTGATGGAAGTTAAAGCAGTCTCTGTGTAATCCATGAGTCTTTTTGTGCTATGATCTTTTCCTAAACTCAATCCAAAAGGAATGTGAGAAATTCTCGCTCCCAACCACAGAGCCTTCTTAAATTAGGCTGCGGAGAATTGTGCTTCCAGCTCTCAAAGTCCCCTGGGTATGCACTGTGGCAAAAGCAAGGGGCTTTTCCTCTCGCCAGAGGAAAGGGCAGGCAAGGGTGGAGACCATGGCTGAGGACTGGTGACGTGCAAGCACTGTAGGTGCCTCTGCCAGGGAATAATTTCAGCTGAGTTCCAATTTAGGAAATCAGAACAAAATACAAAGATGAAAGTAGAAGGAGAGGTTGAAAGCAGAACCAAGGTGGGAATCTTGGGGGCAGTTAAGAAAAGTAGTACACTAAGCAGAAATGAAAGTACAGCCTTGATGGGGAAGACAAGGACCTTGAACACAACTAAAGGGATGGTAGGCAGTGAAAGAATTTTAATTGGGGAGTTTCATGGGCTGAGTTTCAGGAGATAAAACTGGCTTTCACAGCAGCATTCTGGAAGGATTTAAGGGGAACAAAGCAAATAGCCTGGCTTTTATCCTAACCTGTGCAATGGTTAAGTGGAATTTTATGTACATCTGTTATCCTTAGCTTTATAATGATTTTTAAAAAGATTTGGGGAAGGATAAAAAGAGAGAAAGTTTCATTTGCCCTATGTGAAGGATATATTCTGAGAGACAGAGGGTTGTCTTTATAAGCTGATCATCAGAGCTAAAAATATTCAAGATTTGAAAATGTTGTCCAGCATATACACAAATTAAGGCCCAAATAAACAAAGAAAGCTCAGCATGGAGGGTAATAAACTCCTTCCAAATGATATAATATTCACAGTAGATCATGATCTTGTTTTGCAAATCCAGTCCTGCCAAAAATGCATGATAAAATCTTGACCCACTTTGCTAAAGTAATTCTATTACTGTCAACTCAAATAAACTTTTGAATTTTTTCCCTGAAAGCCTATACATGGTGCATTTGTCATGTAAAGATATACATTAAATTTTACACTGTACTATTAATGGTATTCTACAACTCAAGAAAAAAACCAAAACTTCTCTGCTTATGACAATAGAGGCATTTGATAATTTATAATATTTATGAAATGAGGGCAACACTGTTAGTTTAAGTTAATTAACAGTCTTCAGGTAGTTCACTGACTGTATCACACAACTACTGTGCTAACGCACCAGATAGTTAAGGACTTCTAGTGTAACACATTGGACTTCCAAACTCATACATTCTATTAACATGTTAATGTTTCAACCTAAAGCAACTTTATTATGGAAGATTTCCTAAAATCAAAGGCATTTAATAACCAAAGTTGGGCATTGTCTCAAAAGTGAAAGTGTGATCATTCAGAAAAAATATACATTAACACTAGAGAGGAACTGAACTCATAGCAGGCATGTTTGTAAGTGTTACACTTCTATCCAATCAAAAGAGACAACATTTTGCAAATATGCCTATTGCTGCCCTTGTTAAAAAAGGACTGGCATGCAGAGCTCAACCTCTTTGAAAGCTTTCTGGATCCTTTATATCTCATGTCTTTGTCTATTTTGGTCTTGCTCTGACAATCTTAAGAAAGGGTTATGATTTAATTTCTGAGCTCAAAGATATTTTGTGCTTTTGAGACACTAAAAACAATAATAAAGAAGTAAGCAAGTAGTCACCAGTCTGTATATGGAAGATCATACATTTGTATGTATTTGGGTTGTAGAAAGAGATGCTACTGCAGGCAATGTAACCAGGATGAGCCCTTTTTCTTAGAGTCATCAGAAGTTTTTGAATTGTAAAACTAAATCTGGCAAACATAGAATTCAGATCCATTTTTCAGTGATGTTCTGACATTTGTGTCTGATCATAATAAAGCTAGGTAGCAATTTTTAGAACATTCTTTAAAGCATATGAAGTGTTTGAGGACTGACTTTCACTAAGGCCAGACCCCAGGGAAAAAATTGAAACCCGAGATTGGTGAAATCAGTTTCACCATGATCTACCCAGTGGGTGAAGGTCTGGAGAAGACAAAGTCAGTTTATATGCAAATGTATTAGGGATTGTCTAGTGAGGATTCATCCACACTGGAATTTACTTTACATCTGGACCAAGGTGAAACTTCACTACATGCTATTCCAATTTCAAGTCAAACAGATAAATGTAAACCACTACATCTAGGGATATTTCCTTTCTGTTTTATTCCTATAATCAAATATTCGTGTGATGAACATAGAACTTTGGAACTCTGAAAAGTGTGAGCCAGTTTAAAATAAGTGTGGAATAAGCAAGCTCTATTTGCTTTTAAATTGGTGCAGAAGGTTAGAAAAGCATTCACACAGATCTTATACAGCCAAGTACTGTACATGTACAGTGAAAACGTACTGCTGGGATTTCAACTGCTTGTGCATCTTTTCACACACTTCCACTCCAGTTTGTCTCCTCTTTGCCAGAGATGGTTTCCAGGTACGCATAGGAGGGTAGCAGTGGGCAGAGAGAAAGAAGGAAAATTCAGCTTGCACTAACCACACAGTGTAGACACAGCTCAGATTACAATGATACATTTTTTAAAGTCAACACTGCATATGTTTTGCTGATCACTGCATCTGTGGATCTCCCACTAGGAGCAGGAGTTTTCAACTACATCATCACATTATAAAGAGTTCACTCATTTGAGACAGAATTTGGGAACACAAAGATTAAGAAAGATTAAGAAAGTAACTCTAAGAGCACTAAATGTCTTGCCTGGAGCTGCTATATTTCAGAATAGGATGAACTCTTTGGATTCTTTCTATACCTCCTCAAAATGGCATTGTGTTGCCAGCTTGCTGGAATTTAGAGGACTTTTCCCTGAAGAAGAATAATTTCCCTTCTCCACTTACAATGACAGTAATAACCATTTTCTCTCCTAACAGAATAGGAGAGAAAGAGACCAGATCTATGACAAAGATCCTCTTATGTTAGTCCTTCCACAGGAAGCTGTTCACTGTCAATGTGACACCATAATCTCTGATATATCCCATCACTATTGTATAACACTTAAATAAGGTAAGTATAGCAGAATTGATAAAAAGAACTGAAGTGTTATTAATCAATTTCCTATTATTACATTAACAGTAATAGTAATTCCTGAAGGATTATGTATATTATGCCATTATTTGAGACATAACACACACTTCTTAACGGAAAATTCTCAGTTTTGTATGCTACATACCCCCCCCCCATCATTAGACACCACTAACTGCTTCCCTTCCATATTTATTCTACTTTCTTTAACATATCAACAAAACACACTTCATTTGCAACAGAATTATCCCTCTTCTAATTGAGGTTTCCAGGGAAGTGAAGTGAGATAATTTAATTACACTCCAAATAGCTGCTCTACCTCAAACTGTTCAAATCTCTTCAAATCAAACCTCACATGTGGGATGGAGTGCACATAATTTTACAAATGTGAATAAGTATATAATATGCAATACATAACTTAGACTAAATCCTGACAAATGAAATTAAACCCCCAAACTTTGTAGCTCAGTTCTTCACATAGAGAGCCAAACATAACATTCATGTTCTCGGAAATAGGAGGAATATCCAAAGCAAAGCACTGTATCAAGTACTTTGAAGACTAGAGGATGCACAAAAGTAGTTCAGCTTCTTTTGGTTACTTTAGAAAAGGAACCAGTCTGACTGAACAGAAATTCTACTTTGCCAGAATTAGGCTGATCAGACTTCCAAGCAGACAGCAGGTATTTCTCTCTACTTGCATACTTACATGCCCTCTATTAGCACACTGTCTAAGCATTGTACACAATTAGGTTCTACTTGCAAATGTAGAACCTTAGATGCATTTCATCAGTGCAAGATTAATAAGGTGAGTCTAAGAGTGGTCCTTGGTGGAACATAGTGCTGAAGGGATAGAACTATATAGAGGGCACAGAAGTTTAAAAATCTTGAACACTCATGATTGCTGAAGCTCCCTTGGATTTTTGTCACTGAACGATAATGACTGTAAAGGGGAAGGAAGCCAGACTTGAATTCTAAAAAAATTATTTTTGGAATTAATTTATCATGCAGCTTACCATGAAACTAAAAGTTCAGAAACACTGGGACCACAGTCCTGTCTCTCTCTTTGCAGTTGTTCAGAATAAGTCTATCTACACGACTTTTTTTTTTTTTTCCATGCTGCATGGGATATAAACTGAAATAAAGTTCTGCCTGCAAAGGGACCATGATTAGCCACTGCAGGAAGGTAAGCAGATTGAGGAGACAGACTGAAAAGACTGAACAAATGTAATTTGAAAATAAAAAATTCTTCATGTGACAATTATAGGAGTCTCCTAATGGCTAAATGATTATGGTGTTTGGTGAACTCCAGCCTAGACTGCGGTGGCATGTTGCACTTAAATACCTGCAACCACACAATTTTAGTGGATGCAGATAGGGAGATTAGTATATATGTGTACTAACAAAGAGTATTTCTGACTTCATCCATCACTGAAAGGAAGTAAATACTACATAGGAATTTGTTTCCATTGCCTTTAGTAGAAGCTTCTGAAGGCTGATTATATCCCACAGGCTGAGACACTGTATGGGCATAGAGCAAAGGCGGAAGACCTAAGGCCATTGTGGAAACATATAACAGCAGACATTTTCACAAGCTACCTCTCAGAAGCATAAAGATAAATTATTTTCTAAAGAGGGACCGAAGCAACCTTCCAGCCAAATGAAAAATGAGTCATGATGTTGAAGTGTGAAAGCTGAAAAGGCCTTTCCTGATCCTTCTCCTTTTTCAAATAAATTCTGTCAGATAATAAAGGTAAAAGATGGTAGATGAAGAAAGTAGCAACATCCAGAAAACATTAGTAGTTTATACTGGAGAAGGAACAAGAACAATAATCTGAACTAGGATGCACTGATTAAACTGTTTATGATAGACATGCTAAAATTAAAGAAAACTGATGCAAATAAAAAGAAATAGAGAGCTTCATTCAGACAATCCAGAACAGAAAAAAAACCCACAATAATTGAAATTGGAGGTAGTGTCAGGAGGCAAGAAGAAAGGAAAAGAAGATGCAATTCAGGAACTATTAACAGACAACTCCAAAAAGTGATTACTAAAAGGACATATATAAGTTTGTTTCTTGTGTCTGTGATGGGTTGCATACCCAGAGATATCAAAACCCATTACTATCAGCTAGAAAACTTCCCTTTTTTTGGGATAGGAAGACATTTTTTCACAGGTTTGTAAAATTTTAACCTTCTAGAACCTCTTAACAGCAACATTTAAATAGGAAAAAAAAGAAGAGTTGAAGAATAAAAGTAATGTGGAATTATTTAGAGGTGAGACCCTTTAAATTTCTATTTAATTTTGACAGTTTTTAGAGTTTTCATCTGTTACCTTTTACCTATTTTATAAAATAAGGACGTGTTCACAAATGGCAAAAGAAAATGGCTCTTGCTCAAGAAAGAAGCAACAGTCAAGATATGTTTTGAAGTTCGCTCCTTTTTCACAATTCCACTTCAAAAGTGCAAACAAAGAGTTAAACCCCAAAGATCTTGAATCACTGTAAGCCAGCAATACTGCAAACCCAGAAGAAAGATATATTCCCATCAATTTTTTGCCTAAAGATGGACTGGAAAGGGTCAGGAAGCAGAGGAGGCGAGAACTCAGTTGAACTATTTGAAACAAGGTCACAGGGCCTCTTATGCTCCCAGGGTTAACATACTAAGAAAGATTTTTCAACCCATTCCTTTTAGGTAAACCTTGGAAGACATATTTTTATGGAAAGATTCCTTACACTCAAGACTGCAAATATAAATTAAGTGTAGACCAGATGAAGGGATATGATAAATTAATTTTAGGTTCACATTACACTGGGTCTCTGAAGATCAAGAATTTTACGTGAAAACTAGAATGCAACATCACAGGTTACTTTATCTGGTTGAAATGCCATGTACTGTTGAGGCAATTCCTTCAGTAGTCCATCAGACAAAGACAGGTTATAAAATATGTGAGAGGGGTACCCCGTGGCAGTCCTCACAGCAAAGGAGGGCGAAAAGAGGAACTTGATAAACAGCAAAGAACATGGCAGTAATTCTGTACTTTGCAAAGTTGAAACCCTTTTCTGTAGGATAGTAGAAAACAAAAGTTAGTGAAAAAAATCCATAATAGAATTTCTCAGAGTACTGCTTGGTAAAACAGATGGGAATTTGTGAAAAAAGCAGACATGGATATAGTGATTAAAATTACTAAGAATAAAAGTATTAAAAGCCTGTGAGAAAAAAATATGCTAAGAAATGACACAAGTACAAAGAGCAAGTTCTTTGCAGCCTGGTTAATTGCTAATTTTTTGACAATGGTACAGGAGAAACATGGTTTTTACCAGAGCACTCTTTTTGAAAGAAATAGGATTATATTTTATTACAACACATATCAAGATATACCTCTATGAGAAAGAATAGTGACCATGAATAACCTCATTAAATTAATCTGCATTAATGTAAAATACCTTAACAGTATAATTAAAAAGTGGGGAAAAGTAGAAAGAACTTGGAAAGTTTCTAGCAGACACCAGGAGACACACTCCAGAGTTGCAAGAACTTCAGAGAAAATTCAGAGGAAATTGGTTTAATCAGTCTACTTTCTCCTTGTACCTCTCTAAGAAAAAGACACTGGTGTAAGTGTAGATAAATATAACTCACTTAACAGGGAAGAAAGGAAAGGGGAAGGGGAAGGGAAAGGGGAAGGGG
>VZUI01058063.1:0-32446 GCA_013401135.1 Cettia cetti
GCAGAGGGGCTCCAGCCCTGGCAGCATCTCCGTGGCCTCCTCTGGCCTGGCTGCAGCAGCTCCACGTCCTTGTGCTGTGGGAGGCAGGGCTGGGGCAGCTCTGCAGGTGGGCTCTCAGCTGGGCACAGGGGCACAGGGGCAGGATCCCCCCTCCCCTGCTGCCCACGCTGGGGGCTCAGCCCAGGGCACGGGGGATGTCCCGGCCGCACCGCCCGTCATGAACTACAACTCCCGTGGTGCCTCGCGCGCCGCCCCGCGCTGGCCTCGCGCAGGCGCAACGGGACCGCGCCGGCGACGTGGAGGCGGGCGGGGACCGTGAGGGGCCGTGAGGGGACCCGGGAGCGGCACCGGCCGAGGCACCCCGCCACCTACTCCGCCACCAACCTCGGGCCCAGGGCACGGACGGTAAGCGCGGCCTCGGCAGTGCCTTCAAGGGGCACGGGTGACGGGTGGACCCGGCGGTCGGCGGCTCCGAAAGGGGCCCCCGAGATCCCCCGGTTGCCCCAACGTCACGGTCCCCTCGTGGCGCGGGCCTGTGTCGCGATAGATGGAGGGATGCCTTGCGTAATTCGACACCGGCGTTGCGGAGTGTTGCCGGGGCACGAGCACCCGCCGCGTCCCTGCCCGGGCTGGGGCATCTCCAGGGACCCCTTACAGGGTTCCCGGGTTGTACCGGTGTCCCTTCGGGATCCAGGAATCGATCCCTCGCTGGGTCCCCTGTATGTCCTTGTGTCCCCCTTAGGGATCCAAAGAACCCTGCCAGGGTTCCCAGAATGTGCTTGTGTCCCTTTACCTAGACCTTGAGTGCTCCCTTACGGGGATCCTGTGATCCCTCAGAGTCCCTAGGATGTCCCTCTGTCCCTTTAAATGCGCCCAGGACCGGAGAGACAGAGATTTTTCTTATGTGCTTATTTTTCTTATGTGCTTTAATGATTGGCTTGATGATAAATTGATTTGTTTTCCATCCTGTTCTTGAGAAGCAGAGGTTTCTCTGTTCCTCTGATGCATCTCAGGTCTGCTGGGGCTCCCTCTACCTCCTCACTCCTACCACATTGTTTTCATACTTAGGAATGATAGTATTTATCGGTAGTGAGGCATATTTTAGTTTAAAATTGAATTGGTATGTCACCTTAGTTGCCAGGATTTGTATTACCTCGTATGCCTTCATGCCAACACTGTTTGTTTATTTATTTATTCTTTCTAATCTCCTGTGCTGGGCGTAGGGAGTTTGTGGGGCCGTAATCTGATTTTTTCCCTTTCCTGTGCAAGGGATAACATGCTGGGCCGCAGTTCTAATCATTGTAGGTATTTGCAGAAGTAAGTAAGCTGTTGATGCTTCCATCACGGATCACTTTTGGAGTGCAGGGGAGTGGAAAGAGGCTCCCGGGTGGTTGGTCCAGTGTACCAATGCAGGGTTGTGTAATCCCGCATTGTGTCAATTCCCCAACTGACAAACGTTCAAGGTGCTCCAGCTGGGTCGACTAGAAAGTTGCCATTGCTCCTTAGATTGCCAGGAGCTTGGGAGGGCCTCCTGCTGTCGTTTCCATGGGCTGCTTTCTCTTTCCTGATGCTGCATCAGCAGAGTCCCGTGGACAGCCCGGGGAATGATGGACCCAGCTCAGCACTGTCACCTGGCTGAAGCGTTCCTCAGCTCCTCCTCTTGCAGTCCCGTGCTGATGTTTTACTAGTAGAGCTTCTAATCCCTCATATTTCCTACTAAATCAGTAAAAAAAGTACTTATAGCAAATTACAGCTAAGCTCAGATGGATCCGGTGCTTCCTTCCAGTGATTTTATTGGAGGAAGATTCCGAGATCACAAAATCCCAGACTGGTTTGGGTGGGAAAGGACTTTAAGGATCATCCTGTTCCAATCCCCTGCCATGGACAGAGACACTTCCACTGTCCCAGGCTGCTCCAAGCCCTGTCCAGCCTGGCCTGGGACACTGCCAGGGATCCAGGGGCAGCCACAGCTGCTCTGGCCACCCTGGGCCAGGGCCTGCCCACCCTCCCAGCCAGCAATTCCTGCCCAAGATCTTACCCAAACCTGCCCTCTGGCATTTTCTGACGTGCTGTGTTTTTTAGATGTTAAGATGTTTTTAACATGCTGATGACTGACAAAAGTTACTAAAAGCAAGAAATCCTGTTTGGTGGCTGCTGAACTGATGCCACAGTAGAGGATTAGTGATTTTAACAGTATTTTTCAAAGTGTATTCTCTCGAGTGGAAAGTCTGTTGCACCTTGAAGTAATACAACACCCTGGCAAATATAATTTAATTTGTAGTAGATCTTGAAGATAGGTGGTATAAATCATAATGTGTAATATAATACATAATTATTATGCATACAGAGCAGATTGACTTTCACCATAACATGCTTTTTTATGCTGTTGTTAGATCTTCAGCTGTGAGAAAATTGAAAATCAGAGACAAATAATCCTGTTTCAAAAATGTGGTTAATGCCCAAACTGTGGAGGAGCACAGATATCAAAACAGTTGTATGAGCTTTGAAATATAGCAAAATATACCAATATTGAAACGAATGCAGGCCTTTTGATGAACATCTGAGCATCTGTTTGAAGCTTAAATGGTGTTTGAATTATTTTTTTGTAACATTACTTTGATGTTACTTGTGTCTGATAGTGAAATAGGAAGGAAAAACTTGTGTGTAACAACAATCTTAACATCTCTTCCATATAGAAGCTACTTGATTTATTACATCACACTAGGTTTAGTCTGACTTGTGTCATATCCAATGCAGCTCTCTATTTCAATTATGGTAGAAACAATGAATTACTATAAATTGATTTTTAAGGTAGGTATACTGGTTTTTTTTTTTTAAACTAGGGGGAAGGGACAAAGTCATCTAAGCATTCTCATATTAAACAAAATTTCCAACACTGTAATCCATCATAGATTATCAGGCAGTTGGTGTAAAACTGTTTTTGAAAACCATTGCTGTATTTGTGGTGGTAAAAGTCTCTTTGGTCACTGGAAGAAGGTAAGGTCAAACCAGCAGTGTTGGTTCTGATGTGCTATTGGTTCTTAATCTGTGAAGGCAGGTCTCAGTATGGGTTGTTCATATTCTTGATTTGTCTTTTCTTTTAAGCTCCATATCCCTTTGATATTCTTGTTTAAAGTTCAGTTTGTTTTTCTCATTTTATAGTTCTAGCACACCTGTCCTGGCTGGCAGCAGGAATCTCACTGGTGAGAGCAAACAAAACCTTTACAGAAATACCTGCCCACTGCAGAGAACGGAGATAGTATTTGAATTTTCACTTCTTGAAACTTTTGAAAAATGTGTTACTTACCTGTAATAGTTTTGTGACAGGTGTAGAGCCTTTTACACAGAAATTACAAGGTGTGCTTGACCCAGCCTTCTTCCCTTCTGACAGTGTTTGCTAATTGGATTAAAGAATTTATTTCTGCATGTTCTCCAAAAAACACTAGCTGTGTTTGAGTGCTGACCTTTTCTTGGGGCATTGGAATGTAAGAGTAAGGGTAGAGGTACCTTTTTTCATTATTAAATTTTTTCATAATTGCCTTTGTACCACCTCTCCTCCCTTCTGTGACAGGATGTTTTTGTGAAACTGATGCTGTCATTCTACTTTCAGATTAGGAGGCTTGGTGTAGTACCTTATTTCGTAATTTATTACATAGGAATTTCAACAGAAAAGTGATCTTTGTAGTTTTTGTAGCTTTAAATTTTGTTAGCTCTTGATAAATTTTATATATAGAGAGGCTTTGTGAGCCTTCAGGAAGATTTGGCCGTAAGTATGGTGTTTTAGTATGGGAGTGTAACTGCCAGCACTGAAAATGAACGAAATAGAGGATTCACTAATTGATCTTGTGGGATTTTGTATTAATGAACTAGAGATGCGTTTTGTTGCATAAATTGCTTTGTTTGTAAATTGGACAAAGAAGTCCTTAAATGCTATAAATGCTTATTTACCTGTCAAAGTTAAATAGAAGCTCTCTGGACTTCTTAACAGGAAGATGTTTCACATGCAGGATGCAGTAAAAGCTTCTTCAAGAGGTTTGACATGTACCTGCTGCTGTGCCCTGAAAGAACGTGATAACTGAGGGGATAGAGGATAAAAAGCTTCATTTAGATTAGTTGTGGCACTGATGGGTATGTGCTAATGGAAAGACCAGTACATGTTGGGTGGAAATACGATAATTTTGGGGTTTAGTTTGCCACAATCTTGTTGCTGTTTGGGGCCAGCACATAACATTTAATATTTTTTAGAGCACTCTGTATCAGAAATTTCTGTTGTGAGGTGAAAGGTTGAAATGGCATTTTTGTGTAAATCATTTTTGATCTCTTATAACTTTAAAGAAAAGCAACTTGAGGAAGGTTTTTGTCCTCCTGTGAGTCAGTGGCTTTGAAAGACACCTGTGAAGGTGACTAGTGGTTCACTTGGAGTAAGGTACTTTGAGATTAATAAGTGGGCATCTGCTTGTCAAAGTTATCAGATGTAGTGATCAGAAATTAGCAGAGTGGATCGCCAGTAACCTGGAGGTTAGCGATTATAGAGTGTATGGAAATGTGTTCGTTTGCTGAGATGGCACTGAGAAACACGATCAGTACATCTCAGCCACATTTATAAAATTTAGGTTTTCATTTTCCTGTCATCTCCTTTCAGAACACTTTATTAAAATGTGACAAGCTGTGTAGGGTGAGCTGTCAAAGACAATAACATCCCTTGTTGAGCAGTTTGGGGAAGCACCACAACATCCGGGCTTACTCACATCCAAATTCTTCTGCTTGAAATACTCTCCCTCACCGTGAAGGTTTTGAAAAATCCCTTTCAGTTGTGAGCAGAACAACTGTCCCGTAGGTGGGACATGAAGGAAGCAGATTGTGCTCTTCAGAATTAGGCTTTTATTGATGACTGACTCCCACGAAAATGTTGTGGAAAAGGAACTGGAGCAGAAAACACAGCATCGTCACTCGTTTTTTTCGGCTACTTGCCTTCCTCATGAGGGGCTTTCTTTGCCTGCAGTAAATCTATCAAGATTAATCACTTCTGTTATGTGCAAGACTCTTCAGGCTTCAGTGGAACCCAGAAGGACCATACTGATGTCACTGCACTGCTGCTTCCTTCAGATTCTAACTGTGGAAGGGGAAGGCACTGGAACAGAGCAGGAGCACCGAAAGAGATGCTGTGTTTGTTCATCCAGCTGAGTAAACAGTGAGCAAGTCAGATAATTTATGTTGAGAGCTGCCTAAAGACCTTAAGATGACTTTTTTTTGGTATTGTTCTTGGTCTTAGGCATTGTGGGGACCATTTCATAATTCTGTTGCATTTCTTACTGGCATCCAAGAGTGCTTCCGTCCTGATGTGCTGAGCTTTACAGGATGACATTTTGGTACCTGGTGAATAGTGTGCTGGGCTTCTGCAAAGACAGGGTAGAAGGTTGTATCATGGTCCCTGACAGTAGCCATCAAACTTGGCAGTGTCTGAAAAATTGTGGGTAGAGGAGAAACAGGATTATATAGAAAGCTATGAGAGGGTATTGGCTCCCAAGCTGCAAAGACAGACCCCCGTCATGGTCAACCAGGTTCTCTAAAAGAGTACCTATTTTGTGTTTTTCACAAAAGCAGCTTGCCTGCCTGCTACTTGCCACAAAACGGTGTTTTCTGTGGTTTTGGTGAGGTTTTTTTCTGGAGGGAAGGGGATTTGGTATGTGTCTGAACAGTTTCAGCATGCAAAAATAAAAGGGGTGGGTAAAGGGAACAAGAAAGGAGTGAAAGACATTTTCGGCTGCCAAAAAGGCAGTAGAAAAGGGGAGGAAAATTACGAATGAGTGTAAAGTAAAGTGAGCAGAAGCAGTCTTTCCTGTGTAACTCATTAACTTAAAAACAGTAGGAAGCTTTTTTAATTGGTCATGAAGGATGTGTTTATTCCATTCTGAAATCTCCTGCTTGGTTGTATGCTAACTGGTGTATCAGAAAAGGTGAATTTTTAGTAGTGGTTTGGTAGTATTTGAAAATTACTAATAATTAAGTTATAGCTGGAATATTCTGACTCATTAACATGCTTTAAAAACAAAGACTATTTCAATGCGCTTCTCTAATTTAAATGGCAAAAATTCCTAAAGTCTGGGGGTTGTAAAGGGTTGTTATTTTTTTCCTGAAGATTCCTTTTACTGGCATGAATTGTTATTGCTAGGTATTTCCGCATCATTAGTTTTGCTTAGCAAAATCTTACCAATTAAATTGGTAAAACCAAAATTCTTTCAGTTTTGTACCTCCTTGCTTGAAAATTAGTGTGATCTCTGAGTATGAGTAAAGTATATCTGTAAATAGTTTTTGTCTTTATAGAAAGATGGAATCTCATTTCTTGGGGTTTTTTTTTTCCGGCCTTTATAACAGCACCCAAACTTCCCCAAAACAATTCCCCAAGCAGTGCAGGTGAATAAACACCGAATGTGCCTGGAAAGCTGCAGAGTTGCTCAGAGAAATTGTGGCTGCCCCATCTGCAGAAGTGTGCCAGGCAGGCTTGATGGGGCTTGAATCAACCTGGGATACTGGAAGGTGTCACTGCCCTTGGAAGGGGTGGAATGGGATGGCCTTAAAGGTCCTTTCCAACACAAACCATTCTGTGAATGTATCAAATATTACTGTAACATGAGTGAGTAGTCAGAATTCAAATATTTTGTGTGGACAGTAAAATGAAAATATTGGAGCTGAACAATACATTCTGTTTAACTTCTGTGTTTTCTGTTGTATTGAGAATTATGTGTAACTATATTGCAGTAGTCTCATAACTCTGTCGCAGGCTTTATGTTAAGATTTTGTGGAATGCTTTAATGTCTCATGGAGGAAAGATGGTCTGAAACCTGCAGTTCTTGGATACAGATAGGAATCAGCTGGAAACCTCAGTGCAGTGTTTTGGTAATACTGAATGAGCAGCATTATGTCTCATGTTCTTATCTTTACAGTGATTGTGGCTGCTTTGCTTGGAAGGGAAACAATGTCCATTTGCTATAGTTCATAATGCTACGAAATATAAAGGTAACCAGAATCCTGCTATGTATAGAAATGAAATTTTTGTTAGGTTTTAAAATGTTTTCAGTATTTTCATGTAGCTATGTTAAAGACTCAACCTAGCGACCAGATATCAGATGACACTGTAAAATTGTGTGCATGATCATCTCAAATGCTTACACTTTAAAGCAGTAATTTTAAAAAAATCTCACAGCTATATGTAATTTATATTATTCAAGATGTCTGCAGACTCAGCCAGATGATCATGGCAGGCATAGTTTTGGAAGGGGGCAGCTGGCTGTACTGAACAGATAAAATTCCAGCATTAGCAATTAAGTTGTGAGACCAGGATGACATATAATCCTGAAAGGAACTCTAATTACTTGTCTAAAATTATTTAAGCAGAAGATATAGAGAACATGACAAGTTTTTTTCCCAAGTTCAACGGAACACATCTGTACCTTGAGTTGCACTTAGGAGCTCATACATGGCATCTATGTATTGCTGAATTGCTTTCAACTTTCTGTCACAGGAAAAATTATATTCTTGTAAGCCTCGTTAATAATTAATACAAAAATCTCCTAGAAGAAACAATAAATTTGTGATTTACACCTATCCTTAGCAATATGAGATTGGAACGAGTCCTGATGTGCAAAACAAACTCCCTCGTGTTGCTCTACTGCTGCATCATGGAGCCAAGTTCTGGGACTAAACAGATGCTGGATTTAATAGAGAGTGACACTTGCAGACCAGGCTGTGATTCTTTGGGGGTGTAATAATGCTGAGTTAAACTAAATGAGTTGCTGATAAGTTTTGTCTGTTTGGGTTCTCTTTGGGGGTGGGGCTGGCAAATAAGTAGATTGGCTTTTTGTAAAATCTTATTTTAATGAACCATGCATTTATTTATTTATTTATTTAGTGTAGTAAAAGGAAAAGGAAATTAGATTTCATTGGTAATTTACTGCTAGAGTAAGGATTGACTTTCCTGGAGTGAAAGGGAATTTCCTGTGATGTGGTGTTTGTTGGGGCTGTCCCACTTCAGCATGTGAGGAATCAGAAGCTGTTTAACCTTGTGTTTTGAAGTTTTTTTGGGATCCCCTGGAGCAGCTTTTCTGTGTAATGGGGGCTGTTATAAAATTTAAGTGTAGGGAAGATCACGGATAAAAAAAATAAATGTTTTAAATACTGTTGTAAATCTGTTTCAAGTACTGACATACCTTTTATATTATCTAATGACTTGAAGGTCTGCTGTCTTAACCAGCATATAGGCACAGAGGGAGTGTCTCTTAATCAGTAGCAGTGTAGACATTTAAGTGGTTTACATGTTTTATTTGAGTGATCTTTTCAGCTAAAGGCAGCTGTTTCTAAAAGAAACATTTGATAGCATGTTTGAAAATGATTTAAGGTGGTGACTGCCATTTAATATAATATTATTTAGTGGCAGCTGTCTTGGAAATGTGTTTGAGATCATGACTAGCATATAATCAGCTAAGTTAAAACATTGGGGTTAATCTGTAACTGTTGTTAAAATGCCTGGAAGTTAAATGTTGTTTTTTTTTTTTTCTATTTGAAATTATTTTTAGACATTTTTCCTGTAGGATTTTCATGAACTCTGAAGGAGATACGTGTTTCCTGGGTCACTTGGTGCCTCAGAAGTGTTTTGCGTATGTAAAGCAGGGCCTGTGGTTCAGATTGTAGGGGCTGAAGGTGCTCAGGCTGCATCATGAAGCCATTGCACAGCACTTCACCAAGCTTTGAGATAACACAAGTTCCTGATAGAAGGAGTTAGCTTTGTTTGCCTCTAAGTGTAGTCATCTGCAGGAAGGATCAGTAGAACTTGCTGAGATTCTTTCTTCAGATGAGTGTAGTAGTGTAATGTACTTAGAAGAGCAAAAAACCCACCTGGGGTATAAGAGAGAAAAAAATCTGTATATTTGTTTGATTGCTCCAAGATTTGTTGGCTCTTGAATGAGTGGAAGTCAAAGCTCACCAGGTCCCCTTATCAACAGACTATTATCAGGTATTTGAAGCCCAAGCTAGCAGGTGGATTATTTTGACAGGTCTGGATGGCTTGATATTTATTTCATTTAGAAGAGGAAATAATCAGCCAGTGCCCCTTTTTTCTGTCGCTTTGGGAAGGTCTGTGGAATGAAACATGTTCTCTGCAGTTTGGAAGGAGCCAGCTGGGCATTAGGGCTGGAGGGCTCAGAAGGAGCTCCTTAGCTTGTCACGTTGCTTGGGAGCATGGCTGTGGCCATGGAACTGGGCACGTTCTTGAGTGCTGGGATTTGATACTGACTCTGAAAACAGACAAAAAAATTGCACTAAGACTTGCTGTTAAAGCCCTCTTAATTTTGGATTTTGTCTTTATGGTATTGAACCTGCTGGCATGCCGTAGGAAATCTGGAAAGCATGCATGACTCCTTTTCAAGAATTTACTTGCAACCTGTTCCAGTTGCTGTCATATTTCTGAGAAAGTGGTTTAAATGTGGGGGGCTTTGGGAGCTACAGCAAGCTGTAAGAGTAGCTTGTAAATAGAGAATATGGTGACACATCTTAGGAGAACAGGCTAAGGATTTTGGGCACTGTCAGTGTGCTGGTATGGAGAACTCAAGAGTTCCAGGTGAGGGTGGAGGGATTTGAAGGCAGTGCTCCAGCTGCCTCTTGGTTCTCTTCACCATTAGTTGTTTGTCTTGGAGTAAGTGAGCTGGAAAACATGAGCAGAGAATGGGAACTTGAAGCAGACAGAGACTAGACTTGTCTTTTCTCCAAGAAATAAAGGTTTAAATGTAGGGCCTTTAAGTAATTTAAAGGCACAGGGATGGGGCTTGAGTCAAAAGGTCCAGGGCCAGCAGCAACATTTCTGGCTTTTGCAGTAGTTGAACATATTGCAAACACATCAGGTTGCATGGGCTTGGAGCCACCTGGTCCAGTGCAAAGTGTCCCTGTCTGTAGAGAGTCCTACAAATAAAATTTAGAAAATAATTACCAATTTCCTTTTTTTGGGTAGGATTTCACATTTTAAATATCTATTTATTACTTAACATATTTTATATTCTGCTCTATGACTGTGCTGGCTCTTTGTTGTTTCTGATGTATGTGAGTACCATGAAGTTGCTCTAAGTCTCAAATATGAATTCTTCAGAGATCTTCCACTATGGCTGCTAGTGTTGCAGCTTTTTGTTGTATCTCTTGTTTGTTTTTAGTAAGCTTTCTTCATATTTACACAGTTCTTTATTAATATTAACTGCTACTGGAAGTCTTTTCTGGAAGTAATTGCCTCAGCGAGGTTGATGAGTTTAAGACTATCAGTAAGGCCCTGATTATTGTACCTAATATCTTGTATCTGATACTTCCATCTGTGTCTTTGTAGAAAGGGAGGGAAAAGTTCCTGCAAGTTTTACAGAGGTCAGGTGACCATCTGTGTAGGGTCAGTAGTACCTTTGCCTGCTTGATAACAGCACGATGAGAGCTTTGTTTACTCTGGAAAGGCAGGAATTTTAAAGGTGGCATGCAGGAATTAGCTGCATCTTTACAGTAGTAATTTCCATCTGTGTATGTTCAGTTTGAAAACATACTTCTAAATAGTATGTCACCCTGATGCCCTCATTAAAATTGTGAATTCTGTGTAGTTTTCTCCACTGCTAGCAGCCTTGTTCCTGATAAAAATGTGCTGCAGTGTTCTTGCTGAGTATAATTTATTAAAATACAAGTGAAATGATGACTGAAGTAATAGAACAGAAACTTTCATCTTTCTTGAGCTGAGATGTTATTGTCCAAAGTTAGTTGAAAGGAAATCTTTCCAATATATTCCTGTGTGCCTGATTCCTGCATCTCAGTAATTTTTCAAGGATGTGATCTAAAGCTTTACTGGTGGCTAACTCAGTGTCTGCATATTCCTGATTTGTACAAAAGACTTAAAATGTTTCTTTCTTTTTCCTTTTTTTCTCAAAGAAATGAAAATTTAGAAAGATATTTGCCAAATAAAGAAGATGGGAGCAAACAGCAGCAGCATCAGTGAGCTTCCAGAAAATGAGTATTTACAGAAACTGTCAGGATCAGAGCCCATCTCTGAGAATGACCCCTTCTGGAATCAGCTTCTGTCTTTTAGCTTCACCACTCCAACAAACAGGTAAGAGGGTGTTGTAGTGCTGGCTTTGATAATATGTTTATAGAAGTGACCAGTCTGAAAGCAAATGAGTGGTTATGTTAATTATTCCTGTTTTAGGTAGCAGCGGCGAAAATGCCTGTGTAAAATAGGCTGTTGTTTCTAAGTTTGGAAGTGTATTCCACCACCTCTTCCATTCCTGTGGGTTCCTTTTTCTTCATAATAGCTGTAATTGCTATTCATTCTCCTGGTAAAGATCAGAAATAGGGTCTGTAGTGTTGGGGAAACCTTTTTTCCTTGTTGTTTTAGGAAGCTTTCTTTTCCTTTGGTATAGCCTTTGTGTTGACTGGATTTGCTGAAGATACCAACATTTGATGTTTCTCTCAATTTAGAGCGAATTGTACTTCTTGCATGATTTAATTGTAAGTTAGCTTTTCAGTTACACAGTCTGCATGGCTTTTTTCATTCTCTTTGCATTTTAAAAAGAAATTTGGTGTGTATTCTCCATAAAGATATTTTCTAAATATGTAAAATTCAAGCTTTGAATACCTTTTCATTCCAGAAAGTGGTGTGGGTATAAGTAAAATCAGTATTTTTTAGAGGATCCATACACATCTCCAGAAGTACAAAATTGAGGTTCTTGTGACTTCTATTATTAACCCAACTCTATTGCTTAATTCCTTAGCCTGTCTGTTGATTATCAGTCTTACAAGAACAATCTGATACTAATACCTTCCAGAGTTACTTAAACTATTTTCACAGTTTTCAGCATAGAACTGGTGCTTCTCTGTAAGTGAAAGTTCAGGCAACTGGAATGGAAAATGGTTAAGGTAAATAACTGGGAGGCATTTACTAGGTGCTATTTTTGTAAAGAGTGAAGAGGAGGGATTATTTTGGCTTCTGCCTGGAGAGAATAGCCAGTGGTTAGGAAGAGAGGTGGTGTTGTGGAGGGCTGTAAAGCTGGTAAAGGGCAGTACAGAATTGGGAGTGTGCAAGCAAGCAGCTGTTTTTCCTGTAAGATCCCTGAAGACAAGAATTATTTACAGCCTAGCCATGACTAATAAGATTGACAGTATTCTAAGAACTTATATAATACTCTGTTGTTCGGGTTTTTTTAAGGGGGAATAATTACATATAAAACCCCACCAATTTCTTTTGGTTGTTCGGTTTTCTTTGTTCCCCCATGAAGGTTGAGGAGTTTTTCTTAGCTTGTTTTGCAGCTTTTTTTTGCCTCTTTCATAGAATTCAGATCCAGTGCAGAGTAAATTTGCTAAAAAAACCTCCAAATCAACAAAGCAAAAACCTAACCAAACAAAAAACCTCAAGCAAGAAATATAATTAAAAAGACAAGCAGTCCAATAAAATTATCCAAATGCAGGTTGAAAGCTTTAATTAGCTGAACACCAGATGGTGCTCTTGCCTGGGAGCTAGAGGAGAAATATTTTTAGAGACATCTTTTCTGCGGCTTAGTATTGGAAGGAAACAAAAATTTCCCATTTAGTTGGATCTACCTGAGACAACCATTGGCAAAGTGAAATCGGAGGATGTTGGCTGCACAGCACCCTCAGCATTTGTCTATATCAGATAACCTTGCCTACAGGAATGGAACAATAGAGGCCAATGTCAATTTCTGAGATTGAAATCTTCCAAATTACCAAGTTAACTCTTCTTTTAATGAGGCTTAAGTGTCAGGGGCAATATGCTTGTTTGTGGTTTGTGGAAAGGAGCCAGTTTTCACCTGTCATACAGGATAGAATTTTGCAGTTTTCTTCTCTTTTTAAATTCGCTTTTTCCAATTGTCTGTTTTGCAAAACTAGTGACTGTCTGCAAGTATTATTGGGAGCTGTGTAAGTGTTTTGTGTTGTGTTTTTTTTTTCTGGAGACAGTTGGTGATACTTCAGGGTAAAAGATCTGTTTCCTGAAGTTTTTGAAAAGATGAGACGGATGTGATCCCCAGGGAGAAGAGGGCTGTCTTCTCTGGGTGCTGCTTTGGACGTAATCCTGTTCTACATATGTCAGTACCATAGGGGAGGAGGCACTGAAAAACATTAGAAGAGAAGGTGATAGAAAAATTCATGTTGGTAGGCAAAGCAGTCAGCCAAACCCAAATTATCCAAGCAATAACCAGCAAGGTGGGGAAATGATAGGGCTGGGTTAGATTTACTCCTTTCAGCAACAGATGCCTAAGGAATTTACCTTGTTATCAGAAGGACTTGGCCCTAGGGAGGAAACAGCATCTTCAAGGAAGGCTTCCAAGGGAAATCTGAATCAGTGTGTGTAAGAAAGTTTGTGGGATTTTTAACGGTTTTCCATGGATGCTTTTTCTAGTTAGGAATTTGTGAGTAGTGCTTTGCCTTACAGAAGCTGTTCCAAGGTAGTCCAGGTACTGTAGATCCCAGGTGCCAAACATCTCTCAAGCCAAGGCACAAAAACGACTTTGGAACAGTAGTCTTTGTGCCTCGGCCTGAGGGATGGGAATTACTGTCTTGCTACTCTGAGAAACATGGAGACATGATACCAGATCTTAAAATAGCACCACTTTCTGTGCTCTGCTGTCTTCATTTTCTTATGCTTTGTGTGTCTTCGGCACTTTGTATTTCTTTATTTGTCCTTGTTTTGCTTTTCTCTCTTTCCCCTATCAGTTTGCTTGATCTCTTCCTCCTTTTATTCATGTCTCACCTTCGTGGTTCTCTCTTTAGGTTTTTTTCCTCCAGTCTCCTGACTGAATGTGTTAATCTCTCTTTTTCTGGTTCCATGTGAAATTGTTTAGCTTTTCTCATTTCCTCAGCCATGTCTTCTTCACTGGGTTTTATTTTTTCAGTTGTGTTGACTTTTTGGTCTGTTTCTGTGAAAAACACAAGGTAGTTTTCTGTATGGAATAAAGTTTGCCAAATACCAGTGCTGTCAACTGCAAAGTTGCTGTATCTCTGTCAGCAACATTGATGCAAGATGCTCTTGCCCTTTCACTATCTCTTCCAGTGTTTATTTTGTTCTTTTGTGGGTTTAATCAGGGACTAATCTATCTGGAAAACACAGCAGAAGTGTTTATTTTTTTAGCTAAGATAATTCCCTATGGTGATTCATAGCTTGGCACCACAAAACAATTCTGGCACAGTGAGAGATTGATTTTTTTTGGGTCACAGCAGCCTATTGAGCTAAAAGGTGGGATTGCTTAAACCTGCTGTGCCATCTGAAAATGAACAGGAGGGTGTGTGGTCAAAGCTGAGCTGCCTGTGAGGAGTCTAATATTCTGCCTTTTTGGGCTGCTTGGTCTTCCTCTCATACTGCTGATTTTCTTAATAATTAGGCAACTATTAAGAGGGCATATCAGCTGTCAGTAATCAGAAGTGAGCTGATGGTGAATCCCTGCTCGCTGCCTGTGACTCCCGTGGCATGAGGGAATAGTAACAGCCAGAGCCAGCCTGGGTATTTGGCAGCTAAAGAAAGCCACCGGGGCCTTTCACACTCAGGAGTGGGAGCAGATAAGTGGTGCAGACATAAATGACAGTCAAAGGAACAGCTTCCAGCAGGTTAGTTTTAGGTTGCCTCCTGCTTTTCACTGTAAAAGGTTTATTGAGATATCTGCTTCCATATAGCAAATCATGTGTGCTAAGGTACTGTTAAGTGTCTGCTGAGACATTTCTGGTTTCAGCCACTTCAAGGAAGTACTTGGTATGCTAATTTCACACTCCTGCGGGTTCATTTATTTTTTTCCCCCCTTCATGGTTCCTTGTTTGTTGCACAGAATGGGTTTGTGGGAGCTGAATTAAAATAGTGTAGAAGCTCTTGAATCTTCCACTTCTATAGTTCAGGTTACTGACCTATCAATCCAATAATGTTTGGATATTGGAAAAATTAAATACAGCTTTTCTGGATGATTTTTTTAGTTACTGTCAGGATTAAGAGCTATGAGGTTTGCTTTGGAGTGTTAGCTCTCAGTCTAGGCAGACTTTGTGTTTGTCTGGCTTTTCTATGATTTGCTACCAAGAATGCAACCTCCTTTTTAGTGGTGGTATTACTTACAATTATTTTCTGATGGAAAACTTAAAGTTAACTAAATCAGAACTTGCTGAAAATCATGTGCTTAATATTTACTGTTCTGCTTTGTTCCTTCCCTAGAGTTATTAATGAGTTGCTGATTCAAGAATAATGTGCCTGGGCCTTTAATGGAAAGACATAAAAATGAGAAGCTTTTATGTTGCCTTAACATGGTACATTTTTTAAACAGTACAATAAATCATATGCTGCCTTATATTCTTTGATGTCTGTCCTCCAACTAGTCCATTAAAATCAGCGTTCCCGCAGTATGAATTTAGTAAATGGGCTAGTTTTTTGTTCAATGGCAAAGAAAAAAAGCCTTACTATATTGAGAAAACCATCAGGAAAGCTGCTTGATTTGGTTTTTTTCCCCCTCCTTTTTTAGAGGGATACTTGTCTGCTTTGGTTTGGGTCTTTTTCTTACCATGCTGAGGGCAGGTGTTGTGATGTGAGTATGTTTATAATTGCAGCTTTTAGGCAGAATGCTTTCTCTTGTTATGTGGAGATACTTTAACTGAAGCCACTGCAACTTTGAAACATATTGTGGTGCTATTGAAAAAAAAGGTGGATAAAACCACCTTCTTCAAAGTTGGCTGCTGTCAGGAAGCAAACTCCACTGTCTTAATAATTATGGTTTTGCTGTAGACTGATTGTTACAAAGTAAGGCAGCTGAATTCAACTATTTAAAAATAATCCTATTTATACTGCCACTTTTTTGTTAACACACTTTTTCTTTTTTTCACATCCTCTTCTTTTTGGAAGTGATGTTTTTTACAATATGTGCCAGAATAGCTGACTGCAGGATCCTGCTTTTTGGCCATAAGAAACCTGAAATTAAAAATCTGCAGTCAATGAAAATGATGAAATTTTATTGATTAATAGACTGCCCAATTTGCCATTCTTTCCCACCTCTACTGAAAAGATGCTTTCTTACAGAAAACTAATTTCCTGATGAAGAAACTCTTTGGATTGTCATGAGTGATTGCAAACACAAAGTGATTAAATCCCAACAATGTAGTGATTATCCTTGATTACTCTTTACTTTCACCACTGATGTGTGATAGCTGCAGTCACACAGATGCTGCCTGTGTATATACAGTGGGTTTTGGTGACAATTGGTATGCAAAATATTCTTATTACATGGTGTTAGGATGTTACAGAAAATAATCCTTCCACTGTAAAACCTCTCCTGTTTAGATATCTTTAAAATAAACTACACCAATTTTCTTTAAATATGGCTGTGCTGTCAAGAAATCAAATTTCACTATTATTAATTTTAGTTTTGCTGAAGTTTATGGACTTAGCCTCTATGTAAAAGAAAAATAAATAAAATAATTTCTTTCTTTTATAAGTACTTGAAAATGCTGGCCATCAGATCACAGGATGAGGGAGGAACTCCTGTGAAGCCTGGAATTTTTTCCTAAAGTGTATGGGAAGCATCCAAAACCTTGAATCTATTCTGTTTGCCCCATATGTTCACAGCCTATTTGAATCCCCACATCAGGTGATACCTTTTGTTCATTTCTTGGAAAACTGTAGAACTGGTGAATATGTAAATATGTACTGCTCTGTGAAAGCAAGGTGGTTCAGTGCAGTTTGTGCCAGTTGAAGTACGTGTGCAAACTCACCCAGGTCACTGTGATCGTGCTGTTAAAGGTCCATGGCTTGAAGCTGGTGTCACAGAAGCCCAGAAGAGTTTGAGTTGGAAAGGGATCTTAAAAATCATCCCATTCCACACCCCTGCCCATGCAGTTGCTCCAAGCCCTGTCCAGCCTGGCTGTGGACACTTCCAGGGATCCAGGGGCCACCACAGCTGCTCTGGGTAACCTGTGTGAGGGCCTCACCACCCTCAGAGTTTGTTCCATATGTGACCGGTTTCCATAGAGGTGTCTTGTCCAGGGCAGAACTTTCTGGATGTTACTGGAGTGCCTTTCTAGGGTTTCTCCTAGTGCTGTTCAGCAGAGCCATCAAGCAGCAGGCAGAGTTGACTTTTCATACTTACTGCCTTTTTATTACTAGCACTAGATAATCTGTTTCATTTTGCAAATATATCAAGTGCTTCTCATAGTGCAGGGAATACACTCCATCCCTAACAAATCTGTGCTTTACTTTTATGTGTTCTAACCCTTGTCACCAAGTGCCACATCCACACGGATTTTGAATCCCTTCTGTGGTGGCAACTCCACAACTGCCCTGGGCAGCTGTGCCAGGGCTGGACAGCCCTTTCAATGAAAAATTTTCCCTAATATCCAACCTGCCCCTCTCCTGTCCCAGCCTGAGGCCGTTCCCTCTCCTGTTCCCTGGAGCAGAGCCCGACCCCCCCGGCTGTCCCCTCCTGTCAGGGAGCTGTGCAGAGCCACCAGGGCCCCCCGAGCCTCCTTTTCTCCAGGCTGAGCCCCTTGCCCAGCTCCCTCAGCTGCTCCACATCAGACTTGTGCTCCAGACAGGTATTTGACAGACATTTGAAACCAGGATGGTCCATATTCCTCAGGTGAGGGTTTTCAGAGAGAATTGGGACTTTTATTTGTGATCAGTGCAGTGAAGGAGCTTTATTTTATCAGTCCTTGCTCTTGTTAGAGCTGAAATATGATTCAAGTACTTATTAGCAGTGTTCTGTGTGGCTTAATGAAAGGACAGATGTTTCATTTTAGAGTTTTCATTTTACGTTCATTCTTTAACCAGATGTCATTTCCACAGGGACTGTAGAGAAAAGTCGGTGCCACAGTTGTTTGGTCCGTTTCTTATGTGCCACCCTGTGAATCTTGGCTCTGGCATCTTATATGCAAATCTTAATGTAATTTACCTTCTGTCTCTTCACTGCACAAGAAAATACCCAGACTGCTTTTTCCATTTCTCACCCTTCACTTTCCTGCCCCTTCAAAGGAAAGAAAATCACTGCTGAGTTTGGCTCAAGGTACTTAGGAATGAGCTGCTATTTTTTTACCCCTCCACAATATTGTCTCCATGAATTCATCCTTGGGGATTTAACAGTATTGAGTATTTCACTGGTGTGTGTCTATTGGTTGATATTTCTGCTGTAATTCCCCCTCACTAGGTGTTTCTTTTGAGTGAACTGAAATTTTGCAGTAGCTGTTGCCTAGTCTTAAGTGTGGCAAAATTCACTTTTGTGTTCTTGTTGTATGAATAAGAGGCAGTGGGCTGTAGTTAAGTTTTAAGCACTAAACTTCATATTAGCATGAAAAAGAATTACTTAAGTGTTAAAAGCTTTGCTGAAGATCTGAAAGCTTTCCTTGCTTTGCCACTGGTTTTGATCCTGGCAGCTTGTAGAAATTGAACAGCTCTGTGGAATTTTTTGAGGACTTTGTGTGGGTTTTAATAACTCAAAGAGAAGAAAAAAAAATCTGTAAGAATGCTATACTTTGAAACCTAACCTTAGAAATTAGGGAGAAATTGAACTATAATTCAAAGCTGAATGTCTGCATTTATAGTTTAAATCCTGGAGCAACTACAATAACCACTCTGACTGTGTCCCCATGATCTTTGGATAGTGGGAGGGGTAATTGTGTTAGATTATGACTTTTCAGTACCTAAGAACTCTCTACTGAGTTGTTGTCCATTGTAATATTCACCTTCCCTGCCTGCCAGGTCTTGGGAAGGAATAAATCCTGATGACAAGCAGCCAGCTGGGCAAATTTAGAAGTTTTTGTTTTTTTTGAAAAGTGTAGGGTCACACAGACCTAGAAAACTGTGTTGTCCACAGTCGCTGGTGGTGTGTTCTTGCTCAATACCATTTGTTTTTAATTACTATGCATGTTTGTAGTGCTGGAACAAGAGACCACCTTTGAGACCAAGCCTAATGTTTTTAAAGTATATATCAAAGTGTAAGTTTGTTCTTTCTGAACGTTATGTTTCAAAGCAGTTTTTAAGAGAGGAATGAATGCTGGTAATTGATATCAGGACAAGCCAATCTGTGTAATCTACAGTTGTCTTAGGATATTCAGCTTTAGATGAAGAGCTGTCTCAGCTGTCAGCTCACTACACAGTAAATTAGTGTGATGTATAAGAAAATTTGCAGTCATCTTAAAACTTAATTTGTTTGATGTCTCTATCTTGAATAATTTCCTATTGAAGGGTTTTGAAATAATTCTTTTGGCTGCTCTTTCTACAGTATCTTCTAGTCCTCAGGAGCTGGGGAACAGCTCAAACTCCACAGCTTTCAAGAGCTTGGGTCCACAGGGTTTTCAGCACTGGAGCTGGTTTAGCAGCTTCCCACACAGCGCTGCTGATAATCTCAAGTTGATACAATAGCGTGCTGTAAACTGGATTACCATGTACATTTAAAAAGACTGCACTGGACTTCAAAAAGTTACGACTGCAAGCATTGAACTAAATTTTTTCGACTGCCCTTTAATTTGTTGAATTTCTGAAGTCCCTGAAGGTCAGGCGCTATGTTCAGTCTGTGTAGAGACTCTACCATCTCTTCCAAAAGAGCCTTCCCGTAGAGCCTTCATGATATGACAAGAGGTGATAGTTTTAAACTAGAAGAAGGTGAATTCAGACAAGATAGAAGGAAGGGATTTTAATGGAACATAGTGCCTTTTAGTTATTAATATTTGTATTGCTTAGTGTGGCATTGAACATAGTATCTGATGATTTGTCTTGTTTTCCCATCTGTTAAGGATGTTTTTGAGAATCAGTTGCCCTGCACTGGTAGGTCAGAAGTATGTGTTTGATGCAGCTGGTGTGGTTTCAGTGGTTGCTGTCAGGTTTTGCTTTAGTGCTTTATTGTTCTTTTCAGATGATGTTTTTCTGAGGCGTATCACGAGGCAATTAATGAAGTTACGAACAATTTGCTGTATCTGATGTAATTGTTTTTAACATTAGTTAAAAGGAAAGAGCTTCTTAGCTTGAGGTTAAATGTCAGATTGAGGTTTCTTTTATTCATGTTTTTAAAAGTGCGTCATTTCACGTGAAATTTCTTGTAAAAAAAGTTCAAGTTCTTTCTGTAGGCTGCTGTTCTATTTGTATTTTCAGTAACACCAGACTGAGGATGGCACCACTGAAGCTGCAAAACTAGCAGTAATAAAATGCTCATGGAATCACAGAATTGTTTAGGTTGTAAAAGCCCATGAAGACCATGGAGTCCAGCCATTCCCCAGCACTGACCCATGTCCCCAGGTGCTACATCCACAGGGCTTTTAAACCCCAACAGGGAGGATGGGAACACCACCACTGCCCTGGGCAGCCCATTCCATAGAGAAATTTTGGCCAATATCCAACCTAAAACTCCCTTGGCACAGCTTGCCAAGGCTGGACAGCCATTCCATGGAGAAATTTTTCCCAATATCCAACCTAAAACTCCCTTGGCACAGCTTGAGGCCATTTTCTCTCATCCTGTCCCTTTTTCCCTTAGAAAAGACACTGACATGATTTCACTCCAATGAACAATTCACTTTTGAATATTAGTTTCCTGTTTTATAGTTGCTGTACTTCAAAAGAATGTTGCAGTGCCTGATATTAGGATGATGGAGCTTTGGAACGTGTTGCTCAGAGTTTGTGGGGATACTCAGAAGCCACCTGGACACAGTCCGGGGTTGCTGGCTCTAGGAGATCCTGCTTGGACAACCTGACCTCAACGAGCTAATGGGTGGCTAAAATTAAGTGCCTCATTGAAAGATTTTATTATTGTTTTGTAATGAATTTTCATTTCAAGTACAGGAAGCCAGTTGCTAGTGTAACTATTTTTGTTTTCTTCCTACCTAGTGCTGATTTAAAGCTCTTGGAAGAAGCCACAATCTCAGTCTGCAAGTCTTTAGGTGAGATGTTGTGCCATCTTTTTTCCATGTACTTTGCCAGAAAAATTGGGAAACGGTATCCCTGTGCATATTCATGCCTTTAACATTCTATTTGTATATGTTGCCCCGGTAAAGTTAAAGCAGTGTAAGAGAGTGTGTTTATGTATATCCCAAGCCTTTGCTTCCATTGCTAACTGTTTTACAGAATTTGATATGACTGCAAGGTTTAAAGCAAGTAATTCCATCTCTACTATGTCTTTTGCCCTTTAAGCTTATCAGTAAGAGGAAAGAATTAGAGGATGAAATATATATAAATAATAAATAAATGTGATCAGTGGTGTTGTGAGAAGGTGAAAGGTGGTTATGAAGACCTGCCCAGTTTTCTGCAGAAGGCTGTTGTGCTGCAGACAAGTCTGGGAAAGGAGGCAGTATGAGTATCCCACGTTTGGGATATTTTAAGTGTAGGATTAATAGTATTTAGAGAACATTAATGGACTACTAAACCATGTGCGGGGGAATCGTGAAAGAAGAATGCCTGTACAGAAAACCAAGACTTACTGTGCTTTATTTAGAAATACTTAAGACATTGAAATTTGGTTTTTTTTTTTTTAATATTATTTGAACTAGATAGTATCAACTTACGCATGCTTTGTAATTGTATCTTATTTTTCCTCATCTAGTTGAGAAGAATCCTCGAACAGGAAACCTTGGATCATTGATTAAAGTCTTTCTTTCTAGAACCAAAGAGTTAAAAATTTCGGCAGAATGTCAGAAGTAAGTTCCCAGAAAACAGCTGTGTGTGCCATTTAATTTTTCAAATGTTCCTTTTGTTGCTAGCTCTTGAATTTTTTTTTACTCTGCTAATTTAGATACTCACAGACCAAACCTTAGCATTCTCTTAAATTATTATTTGGATCTGAACAAGTGTCTACTACTTTCCTAAACACAAAAGTTAAGTGTAATAGGTAAGTAGGTTACTGGGGAAAAATACATACTTGTGTGTTAGAGGAACAATTTTTATATAGATGGTGTAAGCTATGGGTACTACTGGCTTAGAGATGTTTAAAAATTATCTGGACTTTTTAGCTGAACTTAATGTATGAGCCAGTAAGCTATCTTGGAGATATTTTAAGTCCATAAATATGTAAATATGTATCAAAATACTGCTTTCAAGTTATGTCATGCCGCTGCTATTGGTTTTGCCCCTTTCAGCAGTAGGAGAGAGCTCCAAGAGGTTACTTGTGCAGCACTGTGGGTTTTTTTGCAGAAGGCTTTCTGTAGTTGTTCCCTCACACTCACAGATAAATGTCCCATTTTCATCAGATCTGGGGCTGGAATTCCTCCTTGTTCCCAGGACTACTATCAAGTTTTTTGCTTACATCAAAAGTAAGAAGTTACTTGTGCTGTGCCCAGATAGCTGTTGCTGTTTTAATCCTAAGATACCTTGACAGTACAACTTTGGGCAGTAGTTGACTCTGTGCTGTTGCATGGGCCCCCCAGCAGTTGCTTACTGGAACTCAAAAAAAAAAAATAATTATGCAGCTGTATTCCCTTTAATTCAGAAAGCTTGGAAAATATTTGTGTTGCATAAGAAAATCCTGCTGTATGGTGTTCTTGAAGGCCATAAATGCCTGCTGTCACCTGAAGGCTATTTGCTTGGGTGAAGGGCTAAGGTTTAGGGAGCCAGGAAGCTTTCAGATTTGAAGCTGCTGGAGATTTTCAAATGTCTATGTGCCTTGAGTCCATAGGGTCTAGAGACCTCTAGAAGTTTGCTGAGCTGTTTGTGAGCTCCTCGTAGAGTTCTGTCTACTGTGATGTTTTTAATGGTACAAATGTAGTTAGGGATAAGGTTGTATTTTCTAAACTACTTTTGAATACATTCCCATTGTGTTTTCTGTAACATCAGCTGCAGACTCCCTGCTTAAACACTTTGGCTTTTCCTTGCATCAACTGACATTTGTCAGGCCAGCACTGACAAATCTGTCATTCTGTCCACTCTGACCTTTATTTTCTTGTGGTTTTTGATACATGTTTGCTGGTGAATCATTACTGATTCTTGTTTGTTCCTGCTTCTTTTCTAGCCATCTCTTTATCTGGCAGGCTCACAATGCACTGTTCATTATTTGCTGTTTGCTGAAAGTATTCATCAGTCGAATGTCGGAAGAGGAGCTGCAACTTCATTTTACGTACGAAGAGAAAGCAGGACCGAGCTCATATGGTGGGTACACAAAAGTGCTGGTGAAACAAACATCCCATGAGAAACCTAAATGTCCTGATGTTTGTAGTTGTGGCACGTAGGGACATGGTTTAGTGCTGGGTTAGTGAGTTAGGTTAATGGTTGTGCTTGATCTTAAGGGTCTTTTCCCTCAGATGTTTTAGGTCTTAATGATTCTATGATTCTGGTTTTTTAGGCTGAGAATCCCAAACTTTGTTTTAAAACCAGAAATTAAGTACTAGAGAGTTCAGTTTAGCTTAATCTGGCATTTTTTGAACAATTGTTGAGATGTGGTGCTGTAGACTTACCTGGGCATTAGAGATTTCTTATATTTGAGAGGTGTTAGTGGACATCTTCAGAGGAACAGAACACAATTGCAGTGAAGGTGACCACATGCAAACATTGGAACATTGATATAGCAATTTAATGCATCTTTCTACATATTTCTCATAAACCAACAGTAGCCACAGAGTGGAATTAATACTATTTTTAGGGATCTAGTGAAAGAAAGTAACAGTCCTATGGTTAGAATTGACTCCTTGAGAAAGCAACTGCTAAAATTTAATTTGGGGGCAATAGCTTATACAAGAGTACAGAACAGCCAGAGAATTTAGGCAGAATTACTGAAATGGGCTCATGTCTAGGAAATGGAGTATGTATTACATGAGATGGAAGATGGCAGGAGAGATGCTCAAGGAAGAAGCTGTTGTCTTTGAATTAGAACAATACAAATGCATTCAAAATCAGTTGCATTACAGCAAAAAGAGAGTCTGAACACTGTCTGCAACAAATATTTGTGAAGCCCTGTATCAAGATGTGCTCACAAAGTGCGTGATGGATAATGCTGCCATGTGAGCCTTGATTTCTTTTGCTTTGGTGTAAATTGTGGAATCACTTAGGCCAGAAAAGCCCTCTGAGATCCTCAAGTCAGACGGCTAACCCAGCACTGCCAAGTGCAAGTCAAAGTACTGTTCAGTGTGTAATTGCATGTTGTTTGTTGCATGAAGCCCAGACAGTCTCAGAATGCTCGAGCAATGTGAGTGAATGGTGTGAGAACAACCAAGAGCGTCTGACTCTGGATTTCCTGCAACGAGGGTGCGTGCTGAGAGCACCGAATCGCTGCTTGCTCATCCAACAGTGAAAACTGTTCATTAAAATCTGTTTAACTCCTTGGCGCCTGCCAGTGCTCTGGGGAAATCAGAATTGTGGTGCCAAAGGATTAAGTGCTACATGTTGAAATGGTTTAATGTATTTAATCTGTGATGAGTGATCTCCAGGAGGGAAGTCAGCTCGCTGATGCATTGGAAAAGAATATCTGCTTGTGTATAAGCTATCCCTGCAGACTGCGTATGGGTTTATTCCTGGATTAAAAAAATGGCTCACCTCTTGCTTCAGTGTACAGCATGCCACAGTGGGATGGGTGGAAAAGCTGAGACTTTTGTCAGCTGGAACCCCTGCAATCTTTATTCCTTGCACTGGGAGTTCCTCACAGTGTGATATGGAAAGTGATTCTTGTCACCAGGGTAGACCTATGTTTATACCATGTCTAGTAGCACTTTACTGTAATTCACAGTGACATTTATTAGCAATAATTCTGTGCATATTGATGGCAAATGTACTTAGCAATTACCTCTGAGCAGATTGTTCATGGGATGTTGTTGATTAGGAAGGTAATTGTGTGTGGTCTGCTAGTGAGGCAGGAAATGAGCTGCTCCTCGGCTTCTCTTTGGGTTTCCAGTTTGAAATGCTTCTTGTGAACTTCCTCAGGATGTTGAGGTTCATAACATGGTGAGGTTACATAGCCATTGGCTTTGATTCCTAAAAATCTTGCTTTTAAATATCTACAGAAGGTGGCAATAAAGCGTATACCTTCCTATAGCTCTTATGCTCACCTGTAGGAAGGTGAAGTATCATGAATGAATTGTAATAAACTGTAGTTGTGCTAGGGCCTATTAATAGTAAGCAGAAGAAAATGAGGTGTTGTGTTGTTTGTATTTTTATAATTAAGTGTAGCTTTCTTGAATTTTTGGTTTCTACTTTTTGGAGTGTTATTCCTGTTATTATTATATATTTATTATAATGTTATTAATCTATTATAATAATATTATTCTTATATTCCTCTTAATTTTGCATAGGTTTAGTAGTACTTTATGCAAATTTTACTATTTTTGATGAATATGCTTTTTAAAAATTAAGTTCTTAGCCATCCTTACTGTTCTTTCATTTACCAGGGTTTGGCATTATTTATAATTCTTCCATTGTGAGCACGATAAAACAAGCTTTATAAAAGGCATTATTATATGAACTGTCTGATGTAAATAAAATATCCATATTAAAAAAAGTTTTAATATAAGTTTCTGTATTTCCTTACTGCCTAGTCAGTATTTATTGGAAAGAACAGTGCAACTACCCAACACAAACAGCCTCTCTACCCTGTGGTCCATTTTCATGTGCTTTGTTCAGTCTCTCAGCCTTCTGAGAAAAGGTTATTGTTCTTTTAAGCATCATCTCACAACTCCTTTGGAAATCATTCTGTAGTGGTGTTTGTTTCCCTGTGAACATGGCATTTTTATCCTTCTGGTTGGACAATATCTTCTGGTGCCTTGCTCTCTGATTTAGGTACAGCACCTGCGAGCGCAGGGCATGTAACTGCAGTGTCAGCACATCAGGATGCTCATACTGCAGTCAGGCACCACATCAGCACCTGCTCTGGGATATTTGGTGTGTCAGGGAGAAATGTATAATTATAATCTTTGAGAGTCCTGTGTATGGAAAATATCCCTGTCAGTGACTGCTCAGAAATATAAACTGTGTATGACATAGCCATGGTTGCTCAGGTAGCATTTTTTATAGTTGCCTCATCTGGAAGAATTCTCCTCACACATTTTGCAGTTCATGTGCTTTCACTTTTTCTGAATGTCCAGTTCGTACATTTTACTGCTAGACTGTGCTTGAGGCTCAGAAGAAAGCTGTGTAATTGTTCTTTGTGTCATAAAATGGGATTTTTTTGAGGTTTGAATGCATGGGTGTGCTTTAGCCTAATGAATAAATTGCCCTGGAATGAGCCCCTGCTAATAGTGCTGCTATTGATTTCCTTCAAGAGGAGGCCTACCATTAATAGAAATGCATTCTTTTTGAGATGTTTCAGACAGTTCTTTATCCCAAGAAATGCAGCCTGTTCCTCTTCATCCATACTGGAATTTGCTTATAATTTTGGAGAATATTGCAGAATTTTGATTGCAGGAAAATCCACAGAGAGACTAAACTCATATACTTTAAGAATCATCTGAAAATTTCCTGATATCAGTAAATCCCAAACAGGAGTCAGTATCTGCTCAGCTGAAGCTGGAGTTAGTCTCAGTAACACAAATCACTCATCTTTCCACTGTGTGTATCCCATAATTTCTTCGCAGTCTTTAATGGTCTTGTGACTCAAAGGTGTAAGAGAGCACATGCTGAGTATTGTATTTTAAATCAGACCATCATTTCATTTAAGCTGTTCCCTGAGCTGTAGTAGGAAGCTTTATTCATTATCTGTAGAGAAGTTTTTAAACACAAGGCTTCTAAGGGCTGTTTGTGACATATTAAAGCAAATATGAGGACATAGAGAAGGTTATAAATATCATCACATTTGCTGCAAGCCTTAAATGAGTTCATGTAAAGGAAATGAGGGAAGGCAATCAATATATGTACTCATTATTACCACTCTTAGGTACAAGCTGTAGGTTTTTGAGAGTAATTAGAACTGAAGATCAAACCAGAAAACCCATGGAAGCTCTAAGTTTGTTTTGCAAGGAATTATTTATTTCATTGCTTGTGTCCAGGTTCTGTATTAGCAACCGGGCAGAAAAGCAAGTAGCATCTAAGATGATGATATACCTTCTTATGTCTGAATATTTTATTGATATTGATATTAAGCACGTCTATCAAATCAGGTTTTACCTGATTCTTGAGCAGATGGAGCTGGACTGGTTTTAGAATTGGGGCCTTCTGTCATCTCTGCTTTCCTCTGCATAAGCCATTTCACCTGTGTAGTATGTGTTAATCTAATGTCTGTAGTAATATGTAACTAGGAAAAAGTAAAATCAAACAAAAAAATAGTATTAAAAAAATTTAGAAGTACATATATAAGTATATATATATATATATACACACACACATCAAAATAAACAAACCCCAACAAAAAGTTAAAAACCATCAAATTACTTGCAAAATGAAATAATCCATATTTCAGGACTTCAATACAGCTGATGAAAAAATGGTACTTCAGCACAACCAGACATTTTAAAATGTATGTAATTGCAGTCACTTCTGCAGTGGAGTTTGGAAGGTGCACTTATGATTCCTCCCCCTGCTCTAATTTTGTCTGGACAGGTTCACCCTGTACTTATTTTCCCCAAGTCTTTACAGGTCTTTGATCCAAGTATGTGATCTATTAATGTGAATGAATCTTGTGTGTATTGTCTTTATCCTGCTATTGAAAGAGGCATTGTTTGTGAAAACACAGAGTGTTCCGTGTTTATAGCTCTCTCTCACGTTATAGATTTGGCTTGCATCCTCCTCATTGTCTTGGCAAGATGAAAATTAAACAAGAATGTGTGTGCCCCAGTTGGGAAAAGGATACAGTAATTACTGTAGCTGAATAACATTGATTACAGCAATTAGGCTTTTTTTAAAAAAGTTATTTTAAATAACATCTTTCATTCTATGTGACTATGCTAATCCAGTGTTTTCTTCCTTTGTTTTGAATATTGTCTGAGGGAAAAGCCTTCTTTCATATTCATATAACTTTATTCTCTATTCAGATGAGTTGTGCATACAGTGTGGTAGAATAAAATGATGTTTTAAAAACTTTAACTTACTTTACTTTTTTAACCTTTTTCTTCTCACTTTCTTCTGTTAGGAGAAAAATTAGGTACCTGTTGGGAACTAGTAGCAGTCTTGCTTTATGAGCATTTTCTAGATTCAGAAAGCCTTAGGAAAATGTCACATTCAAGTTACTTTAGAATATATTATCTGTGCTCCATTATTGGCCGTGGTTTCTGTCCAAGGTTAAATACTCCAAGCACTTCTTAGTTTTACTAACAGGAGCTGCATTGTGTTACTCATGGGGGATTCTATATAAAGGAAACCATGTTTCCGTGATAAAAAACTGATTTCCTTTAGAATGTGCAGTTCACTAGGTGACAATTTTTAATGTGTTTTTAATAAACTGATTGTGGAAAGAAATAATTTTGCTTTATAGTGAATATTCCCCCTGGTGTGCTTCTTAAAATTGAGTTCTGGATTCAAGAACAAGCTTGGGTTAAGCAGAGTAACACTGCTGTAACCTGGCTATAAAGCTGTGTTTATGGCAGGACTTATTTATTTGGAAAAACAAAATAAACAGGCATTTAGGTAATTGTTGTGCTGCAATGCTGTAATGCAGGGGATCAGCTATGTCACTCTTAAGCCATTCACCACTATAAAACCCTCCACTTCTTTATGTTGTTTTAGGTTTCTCATCATAATTTTCTTTTTGAAAGAAGAATAAATCCTGATGAGCCTAGAGGTTTATCTTCTGGGGTTTTTTAGTATTAAGTTATAACTTCAAGGGGTTTTATAATCTTTTTTTTCTCAGTGAGTCTTGTAAGTCTTTTGTTACAGTTAGTTTTAAAAATTACTGGTGTAAAATATGACCAGTTTTATTGCTTAGAATAGTTGCTAGTTTTTAAATAATTCTGAATCACTACATGCAGTTTATCACATTGTATATGACTAGAGAATCGTTTCTGTTCCCTGAAAATGCACTCACTTGTCATTGAAATGTGTAAAACTTACTCAATAAATAAATATGTATTCATGAAAAAAATGTAGCTATATTACTCTAGAGCAGTAGTGACCTGCTCAGTACCTACATTCTTTTGACATTCTTTTATAATGTTGCTCAGTGTATATTAGACAGATGAAACTGTTGCTGGTTATTCTTTGCCTGGGTTTAAAAAGCAGAGTGGGAAAATATGTGAAGTGCAAGGAATTTTGAGAGGACATTTAACTGTTGACCTGTGAGAAGCCACCAGTGATTAGTTCAGCTGACAGTAATAACACTGTTTAATATGATCTTCTGTAAGTAGTAAAGGAAAGCTTGATGTGCTGAATGTTAGCACATTCCCACAATACCAACATCTCATTTAATTTATACAGTTTTTATTAGATGCCTTTTTTAATGTAAAAAAGAGAAACCATCACCATTTTCTCTGTTAATAATCTCAAGTGCTTTCTGTACTGGGAAAAAAATCCCATCTCCTTTAACAGCTAGAACTTCTAGTGTTGGTCATCTGCATTTGTGTGTTTGAATCTTCACTTTGTTTTGGTATTTGAAAACCCAGAAATCCTTTGTTATGTTTCCTTTATAGGAGCAGAGTGTGAAGACCTTATAGAAGAGTTGCTGTGTTGCCTCATCCAGCTCATTGTTGAAATTCCCCTCTTGTAAGTAGGCTTTTTTAGTTTCTTTTTTTCCTTAATCTTCTTTTATAAACTGAACATTTGAGAGAATATGAAATTTATAGTATTGGTTTTATAATATTTAAATAGTTGTATTTTAATGTTCCATGCGATGGAGCAGTATGGATAATGATAAGCTGCTACCAGTGCCAGCCCTGAATATTCTGTTGGAAGAAGTACATGATGAACATCTCACACCCAGTTCAAACCATCAACAGAAGTTATTCCGTTTGTTTCAGGTACCCCTGTCAGCACACAGACAGTAACTGGTGGAAATGGTTGTGCTCATGGTACAGGGGAAGGTACAGTGGAGGTGTCACTTCAGCTCTGGGGTATGCAGTAAGGTGAAAATTAAAGTTCTTCTGCAGTTCTGTGGGGGTTTAAATTGCAAAAATAAATCATGTTGTTCTATTTAATACTGGTTTCTAAAATTCCACTGAATTGATGTCTGAAGAAAGGACAAGAGAAATGAATAAGTGGAATGTTTCTGTAGATGTCTAGATTTGTTTACATGGCTTTTTTTTCCATGCATCTGGTGTATTTGAGAGATGATGATTCCATGTCTTGTTGGGATATGTGTCATATAACATGATTCAGTGTTTAATGTTGGAGAGCATGCTTTGTTCTTTGGGGAAAAAAGTGTTCTTTCACTTTTGTGGAAGTGTTGTGATGAGTTTTGACTTTTTTCCCCATGATAAACTTTCCTAAAGGTAGAGTGAGCAGTGTCTTTAGGATTAAATTGGGGTGTAGTCTGTGTCTAAAATGTAGCACTTCAACTAAAGCTTTGGAGGAGCTTCAGATTGTCTGTTACAGTGTAGTATAGAACTCTGCTATCTTGTAGCTGGGATTGTTCTTTTGGCTGGAAGACTGACAAAGATGCAATGTTTTTTGAAACATTGCTGTCATTAAATGCAGCTCTGTCCACATTAAGGCGAGGGATTTGTGTAGGTAGAGTGTAATGAATTAGTGGTGTGATTCAGAGTGTCATTCCACAGAGCTTGTCAGGACTTCCTGGAACAGATACAAGCTTTGTTTGGAGCAGATTAGAGGAAGTACAGAGGGCCGAGGGGACTGTGATATACGGGCAAGTTCATAAATCCTGCAAGGTTTTGTTTTTCTTTCTTGGAAGTACCACTGTGTGTGTGTGTAGTCCGGTATTCTTTATTCTGCCTTTCAGCAGAAGAAAGTACGCCGGCATGATTGTTCCTCACCCACTTCAGCAGCTGAACCTGTCAGCGTCTCTGTTTCTGTGTGACTGTGATTGCTGCAAGTGGAGGCAGCTGCTGAAAGGACTTAGATTACTATAAAATCTAATGGTAAAATGGCTTATTTAAAAACTAAATTATAAAGCCTGTGCATAATTTAATATTCAGCTATATACATTTAATAAGAGAGAGATGTAGAAGATTTTTGTTTTGTGGTTGTTGGGTTTTATTTTGTCAAAAAAGTTTTTTTAGCTAAATTTCTCCTGAAACAGCATGTTGCTGATTCCTTATAAATACTAACACCGACAAAAATGCATATTACTGTCTTGTTTATCACTCGAATGTTTAACAACATGATAATGACTTAACTAAGAATTTTGTTCCCATATCATCAAAAGGGAAATAGGTAGGGGAAAGAAGATATTGGAATAGTTGCATTCTCTAATACACAGTCCAACTATGTTCTTCATTAAGGTGTTATAAGATACTACTTTATTGTTAATTTTGTTCAAGAGAGGGATCAGGATTGTTTTCATAGTGAGTTTGCTTTTTGCTTACCTCCCTCTCCCTGTCAGGTACCACAAGAGATTTTCTCCTTATTTTGTTTCAAGGGACTAGTGCATTTCTGTCTTTAGTTGGAATGACTCAAGAGAACTGCAAGACTAGTTTGTGAATTTGGGGAAGGAATAGATTGAGTGGAAAACATGAAATATTCAAATTTGTAATGATCTCTATGTCAGGACTTAGGATCGTCTGTAAGAGAAAAAAACAGCTTTGGCAGCTAGTAGTGGCACTGTAACAATGTGTCTGTCCAAAGATACTGTTGAAGGTGAATTTTCGTTGTGACAGACCATTAAAATCTCCATGCTGAGAGTGTCTCTCAGAATAGCAAAGATTTTGTTTGGAACATTGAATAGCCTTCACAGAGGATTGTGACAATTAGTGTGTCCCTTAGGTCCTGTGATCTAGTTTGGTGAAGGAGTGGATACAGCTGGCAGCTGCTCTCTGTATCTATTGCTTGTCTGCACCCCAGTTAAAGCTTGTATTCTTCTCCTACACTGAAACTGTAAAATTTTTTTTAAAGCATGGAAGGCCATCTCCATGTTCAGAATGTAGGAACAGCAGTACCTGTGCAGCTGTCTTGCACTCCTTCCTTTTGAACTTGTTTGAATGTCACCTCAGGTGCTTGGGATACCTGTGTGTGGTACTTTGCAGGCAGGTGCAGAGTTGTTCCAGGCTGCTTGGAGAGCGACCCTGAGGAGAAAGATTTTGTTATATTCAGGTTATACCCTAGAGGTTGGGAGAGGCTGGGCATCTCCCAGTGATGTTTCTAGGACGCAGAAACCCCCTGTGCCCTGGGCTGAGCCCCCAGCGTGGGCAGCAGGGGAGGGGGGATCCTGCCCCTGTGCCCCTGTGCCCAGCTGAGAGCCCACCTGCAGAGCTGCCCCAGCCCTGCCTCCCACAGCACAAGGACGTGGAGCTGCTGCAGCCAGGCCAGAGGAGGCCACGGAGATGCTGCCAGGGCTGGAGCCCCTCTGCTCTGGAGCCAGCCTGGCACACCTGGGGCTGCTCAGCTGCACAAGAGAAGGCTCCAGGGAGAGCTGCCAGCCCCTGCCAGGGCCTGAAGGGGCTCCAGGAGAGCTGCACAGGC
>VZUI01058064.1:0-17142 GCA_013401135.1 Cettia cetti
TTTTTTTTGTTGTTGTTGTTTTTTTTTTTTTTGGTTTTTTTTTTCATTTCAGATGCAGTCTTCCCTACTAAGGTTCATGAAGAATATTCTGAGCTTTGGAGAATAATAGGAGAACTCTCTCATCTCTACATCCACCCTGACTGAGGCAGCTGCCCAGACAGATCTCTCTGGGACCAGGCTGCCATCCCAGTGCCAGCTGCAGGCTGGGCCCTGCCCCTATGGCAGCACAGCTGCAGCAGTGAGAATGGCTGTAGGATTGAGCCCAGGGAGGGGAACTCCTCTGCTCCACGACAGAGCTTGGGGGGAGCTGAAGAGGTTAAGGAATTAAGAGACGGGGGTAACAGTGCAAGTTCTTGCTTTGGGCAGCAGGCACATCTCCACCTTTCCAGATGCTCTGGTATAGCAAGGACAAGAGTCTGCAAGTAGGATAAAACAATGATGTGCAAGATGTATCTTATAGTTTGGAAGTGACCCCAAGGTTAAGTTGGCCTATGCCCTGCATTCAAAACATTTCCATAAAGAAATAAAGATGGGTCATTGTCTAAGGAGATCCCTTCTAAGTAGAACAGAAGACCCAAAATGCTGACTGAACCCAATTTTTGACAAAACCTTCATCCCTGGCATGGCCCTTGGATTAATATCCATTATTGCTTTCCACATAGACAGCAATGACGTTGCAATAAGCAGTCTCAGGGCAGTCAGGAGATTCTCCAGGGCCCTCAGAGGTTAAGTGACAAAGAAGGAAAACAGTGTTCTCCTCTCTCCTTCCAGTATAGAGGAATGGTAAGTGAAGAAACAAGAAGAACCAGCTGATCAATTGCTTCCTAACAGGTGACACTGGCAAAATTTAGGGGTTTTGAATACAGATTAATCTACTCAACACCTGTGGGAATGGCAATATTGCATTACAGGCAGGACTAAAGGCTGACACATCTGGTAACAGCCATGAGCAATGCAAGTGTAACTCAGAATCACAAGTATTTAGGAAGTAAATTATTTACTGAGGAAGTAAATAAAAAATATTTATGTCAGAATGAAATCTCAGACATGATACCTCTGGAAAATGTGTAAGTTCTTTTCAATGTGTTTAATAAATACTAATTGAAATGCAGGGAAAATATTCTTTGGGTAATCAAGTGAATGAAGAGCCAGTATTCCACGAGTAAATGAGAATATTTTGGCTTGATTACCCTTCTATAACAAAAGCTAAGAAGAGATGTGATTGCCATCTATAAATACAGGTTAGAGAGGAGGATGTGTGGGAGTGCATGGGAAGGCAGGGAAGACAGAGTTGTGGATGAAACACATCCTTGGCACAATGGTAAATGAAAACATTGTGTTTGGAAATCAGAACAAAATGCCTAAATCTCAGGGCTGCCACACAAGGGAACAGCCTTTCAGGAAGTATTAGAGAGACAAGAAAATTCATTTTCCAAAATGGCATCGTGTACTGAGACTTCATGGAACACTGCACTGGCATCAGTACTGCAAACAGACCCTACCAGTCCACAACTCCTTGATTCTTATCACAGATGAAAGAATGATTTTGATAGTGATGGCTAATGAGATTTCACAGAAATTAATAATGAAAAAAGGATTGAGCAATGGATCCCCATAGTAACAGAACAGTTCTTAGGAAAGATTTATCTGGTGGGAGTTAATGAACTAATTTCTGATGTTACCCTTTGAATTACTTAGGAACATAATATATTTAAAGTATTTTAAGGCAAGTTGTTTGATTTATTTTGCTTTAGATTGTCTGTCTCAGTTTCTACCTGGAACTGGCATGGATTTTTTTATTTATTTAATCAGATTTTGCTGAAAAGGATGAAAGAAAAAGTTTCAATGATTTTGTTTGATTTTTTTTTTAATGTATTTAACATTACTCTTCAAGATTTCAGTCTTTAAAATACAACATTTGCATTTCAATGTTATATTGTTTTCTCTGTGTATAACTTGCTTAGGGACCATGATAGTATTTTTACCAGTCTATTCTATTTTATTTTGACATTTGGCTTTTTGAGGAGATGCATTTGTTACTACCAAGTGACACAGCTTATCTTCTGTTCTTTTCAGCTCACTATGGTTCTTGACAATGACAGCAATTAAAGGAAATTGGAATCTCAGGTATGGTTAGAACACAATCACTTAGGCTATAAATAATGTCACTACAGAATAATATCTCAAAATCTTCCAGATAAACCACATCTCAGATTAAAAAGTAAATAAATAAAAAATCAAATAGAAAGTTTTTTAGATAAAAGTTGGAGACTCAGGTAATATTGTGTCTTGATTTTGTCTGGGATAATTTCTTCCAAGTTGCTGCAAAAGTGCTGTGTTTTGGATTTAAGGAAAAATAATGTTGAGATCACTCTGATGTTTTGGTTGTTCCTGAGCAGTGCTTGCACTCAGTCGAGGACTTTTCAACCTCTCATGCTGCCCTGCCAGTGAGGAGGTTGGGGATGCACCAGAAGCTGGGAGGAGACACAGGCAGGACAGCTGGTCCCAGCGGCCAAAGGGGCATTCCCTCCCATTCCCCCTCATGCTGAACATGGACACAGGGATGAGCTGGCCAGAGGGACGGGCTGGGCGTTGGTGTACTGGTTTGGAAAGACAGGTGTCTGCTAAGGAAGGCAGGAACCTCCCTTGAAGATGTCAACCCCCTCCCTCCAAATTTATTATAATTTTGAAATTAAGGGGCTCTCAGGGAAAGATATGGGAAGAAGAATAACAGTCCTTTATTAAGAAAATTAAAATAAGAAATGTAGTAGTACAAAAAAAAGCAAACAAACAAAAAGAAAACAGTGATGGAGTCAGAATATAACCTGACACCCTGTTGGTCAGGGGGTTGGTAGCAGTCCAATCCACTCCTCCTGGGTGACAGATGTGGTTCTGTTGGAGCAATGATCCTGTAGAAGGGTGTAGTTTCCTCCGAAGATCCAGTGGTGGTGAGATGGGTCCAGGCTCTCTCTGGGAGTCCAGTGCAAACAGGCTGTCCTGTCCTGGTGTTCTGAATCTCAGATTTTTATCCAGGTAGGAATGCTTGGCTCCTCCCGCTGGCTGGAGCATCGCCCAATGGGAGGATTTTATCAGTCATTTGTGAGCCTTAATGGCCCATTGACAGCAGATATTCCCCTGGAGGGAGGATGGGTCATGAAAGAGATAAGGAACCCTGCCCCACCGGTTCTAACAGCTGGCCCATTAACAGAAAGGAGCCTACTCCTTCCCCCTGGGGCCATGAGGAATGGAAGAGATAAAGAAACACTGCCCAACCTGGTTTTGACAGATGGCAATAGAATACATGCTTTTGGTTACATCTTGCTCTGCAACCTAGGACAATTGGTCAGTAGGGGGTGAGAAACTGAACTGTGAATCACTCAAATCCTACTGGTGTTTTATGGTGTTCTGAGTTCTGGCACTGTAAAGCAAACCCTGTTTGGAGTGACAAACTCTCAAATTAAAAGCATGGGAAATACTTTGGTGTAGAGAAGCACTGATGTTTCTATTGCTACAAAGTTGCATCCCCATATTGTGATTTCATAAATAAATTATTTCTAACAGGCAAATTGCCCTGCCTGGAATATAGATGCTATAATAAGCCAATAAAAAAAGAAAGAAATATGAATTTGTTATAACATTTTAAATGTCATGTTAAAAAACCTTACTAATATATAAACATTCATATGGAATTTTTATCTAAAGCCAAATATCCTGGAAATGTACTTTACTGGTAATTTTAAAGATTAAACACATCTTATTGGAGGTTACAACATCAACCTGTAAATTCTTCATGACACAAATTTTGAATTTATTTCAATTCTGCTTGCACGCTTCTTAAAGAGTGTTCCTGAATATCTTTTACTAGCATATCTGAAAATTTTTCCATATTTATAGTTTTGTGGGGTTTTTTTGTGTAGAACTAAAGTTATATAAGGAACTATATATATAATAATAATATATTTTATAAAAGCCATCTCCCTTTTGCTGAAGGATTTCTTGTTTGTAGTTTATTCTTCATATCGCAGTATCATCTGTGCTATTAATTTTCAGAGTATGAAAATAGAGATTAAAAATGAAATTAAGTGTCAAGTTTTCTAGGTTCCTGTACTAATTATGAAAGGAAGGCATATAATAAAATACAAACACATTTCTTCTGTTTCTGTCTTCTGGTTTTGTATCAGAACCCTTTACAGACATCCAACATATAGTACACACCTGTTAGGTCATCAGTACCTACAGGTAAAGCAGAGCAGGTTTCAAGCAGAGCAGATCCTGCAATCTGTAACAGGGGTGTGACAGCTGAGGTGAAGAATGAGTGGAGTTTCCCAGTCATAATGCCTCAGGTGTTTTAAAATACCTTAAATTCTAGTTTATTTAGTCTCGCTTCCTAACACTGGGAATTTCAACATCTTGATTATACCCCTTCATTCTTTTCAGCATGGTTTTGCTGGATTTCTTCAGTGTGACTGACCAGCCACACTCCAAAAGTCCAGGGTATCAGTTCTGCTGACCCCCTTCTCAATGCTCCAAGATTCATCAACTCCATTCTTTCATTCTGTGCCCACAACAGGCTCCAACTACCACATCACCTGCCATTCCTTCTTTGTTCGGACTGCCTTTTTTTCTGTCTTTTTCCAACCTCAATCATTCTGTGATTCTAAGATTTTAAGGCACTCCTCAACCTATTCACTTCTTCCCAGAGATATGCCATGGAGCAGAGGAGTTTCCCATTCACACTCTGCAGCCTGAAGCTGGCATCAGCATGTTCCCACCAAAGCTCTTTTTTGATCTTTCTTTTTTTGTTCTTTTTATTAAATTATTTTTTCATTTGGAGCTTTTATGGCTGCTTTTGCATCTTGTATAAACAAGAGTTGTTCTTTATTTTCTTCCCTTGCTTTTCAGTGGTCTTTGTGTCTAAAATAATTTATAGAACCCTCTCAAGCTTGTGCAAGATTAAATATTGTACCTGAACAAAAATGGGACCTTAAAGAACCTCTTTTTTATCCCCATTTTGTTTCTTCCATCAGCAGCTGAACTGAATTGCAGCCAAAACCTTTTGTTACAACATTTTCCAAAGCAAGTACCTGAAGGTCTTTTTGGCATCAAGCATCTGCAATTTGTTTATTTTTCTTCCAAGGAAGTATAATTGGAAAGAAAAGCATTTTCATTCCTTTTTAACAATTTTCTACTTGTGTGCATAGCCAAAAAGAAGAATTGTACAATGTATTGTACAGTCTGATCATTACAATTAGGATGCAAGTTTCTGTAGAGATTTTTCATGACACCTTAACAGCCAAAATTATGCTTGGGCTCTCCCTGTCCCCGTTCATTTTTGGTGTCTGTTTATAGCTGTGCTGTTATCTCTGTACTGCCATGGCCACACAGCTGGGACCAAACAAAACAGTTGTCTCAACACCATGTCTGAAATACAGTGCAATATCCCTGAGAGTGGCAAACCCATAATTTTTGGTACCTAGATGGTTAAAAGCCTGGAGTAATGCCACAGAAAAGAATGAAGAAATATGCTGCTTCTCCTGACTTTGAGGGGTTTTAGTGATTTGGCCACGATCAAAACAAAATGGTTCCAGTGGCAGGAATAAAGCAGGAAATCTGAGTTCAAATAATTTTAGGGATGAAAAGATACTTTTGTGGCAGCATAGGTTTAACAGGTGATGACAGGAAAGGCTGCCTGTGAAAGGGAGCTTTGCCTTCTGGGATTTACATTACAAAGATGAAGGGGCAACTCCACAGACAAACATCAAAGAAGATCAGCAACCAGGAAGGAAGGTGCTTATTATCTGGATGCTGATCTGAGCTGAAATCAGAACTGTGCAAGGGGTAGGACAAGACAAATTCTGCTTTAAATATTTTTGGAATAAGAATATTTGCTCTGACCAGACATTACATTTAGATGGATGTAAATAAGATCACAAGCTAGCCTGAACTAACTTGTTACTTTTCAGCCTCTTCATCTGAAGTCTGTTTTAGGCGAATGTTGTGTTCCTACATAGGCATTACTCTAATTCTCACATAAGTTATGAAGAAGGTTGAACTTTGTGGTTTTTTCACTAATTCCTTATTTTATTTTTTCAGTCATGTACTCCTAAGCAATGCAACCATATCAAAATAACTTCAGTTGTTTTTTTCCTTCTTGTGTCTAATGTATATATTTTTATTTTTAAGCTAATATTAAGGTTAAAAAGAAGAATTTTTGGATAATAATGTATTACTTTTCAGCAGCTCATATCAGCACTGACTACATTATTCCAAAACTGAAGCAGAACAGAATCCAATTTGAGCCACTTTTATGCTCCTAACAATGTCTTTGCAGTGAAAGAAAACAAGATGATAAGAGATGCAAAGGCTGACAGTTCATAGATACAAATACCTGAATCTGTTTAACCAAAATGTGTCTGAGAAAGCCATTTGTTCTTGATATATGAGATGAATATTCTTGACCCCAGGAAATTGAGGGATGAGAATCAGATGGTTATGATTAATTTTATGTGAACTATTTTGCAAGTAAACCTAGAGCAGTGGAAATTGCTTTACCTGCAGATGGGCTGGGAAGTTTTATGACAAATCATTTTCTTTTGTGCTTTTCTGTGAAGTCTTCATATTTCTTTATCAGAATGAAAAATATACAATGTAAAAAACAAACAAAATTTAACTCTGCTGTCTTTTCTTAGCCCCAATCTCAATTTTTTTTTTCATAAACAGAATTGTGTGACTCATCACAGAGTGAAATGGATTAAATTAGAATTAAATTTGATGCTTAATATAATTCTACTTTCTCCACTCTAAGAGTCACACAAAACAATTGGAAAGGGGCTCTAAAATAAGGAAATAAACCACTGTATGGAATATATTTGAAGTTTGCATGTTCTTATTTCTAAAGAGGTCTTTCTTTCTTAAAAAAGAACATTTTGCAATTGATAGAAAGGGATCCTCAGAAGGTGACTGAATGAGAACTTGTGTAAATACTTTCTGATATCTGAACCTCCAAACATTTGATTACTGTTGATTAATGCAATCGAAAATGCTTCTTCATCTTCTACTGCTACAAAACCTGTCTCTAGAACTCAAATTCCAGAAAAAAAACCTCTGCCCCTCCATCTTAATTACCTGGTTCTTTTTTTAGGAAGAGAAAGTCAAGACAAAACAAAGCCAGAACAGAGCACCTGGTGCAACGAAAGGATGAGATCACTTTAGAGTATTTTCTACAGATTTCCGGTGTGGGCCTGATATTTCTGAGTCTGTGAGGTTTTCAGCCTGTCAGTAGCTGATTTTCTTCTTATGGGAAGATTTCTTGGGAGAGCTTCTTTCAAAGACAAGTTCCTTTAAATAACCATAACATTTCTAAGTTTCTCATAACAACCCTTTCCCAGGTGTTGTTTCTGTTACTTAACCAATGGAGAGAGGTGTCCATTCTATGGACCAATAATGTGCATTCTTAGAGCAGTATATTATAAAAAAGCTGAACGAATTGTAAATAAAGCCTTCTGATCTTTCTTCTACCTGGAACTGGAGTCAAGCTCTCTATTTCATGTCCAAGAGCAACACTCCAGAGTGATTTTCTTTTTTTTGACACTGTGTGAATTTTTTGTAGAAACATTGCTTCTATTAAAAGCAATCATTTGTGTCTGCCTCAAATTTTTTTTCAATGTGAAATCATATACTTCCTTCATTGTCCGTGTTATGCTTTTACAGTTGAAAAGAACAGTGGGAAATGACTACTTATTTGTTGCACAATTTCTTCTTGCATTTCTACTTTATCATGTTTATATAATACATAACCTGTGTGTATATTCCTTCTTGGGACATTGTAGGACTCCTACATCAGTTCTATCAACCCAGAGCAAAATTCATCAGAATATTAAGCAAAAAAACTCAAGACTTTCAAGTAGATTCATTTTCAAAGGATGTCTGTGGAAAATAACTACATAAAAAATAAAGGTCGTGTTTTCAGGTGGTTCAAATCACAGTAGATCTATTTAATATTGCAGCTGTATTAATTTGCAGTAGCTGGGAATTTTAGCAGCATAGACTCTTGCCTATAGAACACCAATAGTGCTTATTTGCATGGAACCAAAGCTAACCCTGATACCGTAAGACAGTTTCCAGTGGAAACTGCAAATTTCTGAATTGCTCAAGGATATTAACTGTTTGACTGGATTATTCCAGCAGGACTGTTTTAAAGTAAATTGGGTGAAAATTCACAATGAGCTCAAGGTGCAAAACCCCACAAACTCTTCACAAAACTATTGCAAATCCAGACAATTCCTGAGCCAGTGGTCAAAGAGGAGCAATCATTGAGATGGCTTATCTTCCTACTCTTGCCTCATGTACATGAGTGTGACACTAAAACAAAGTTGGAATAATGATAAAAACAGACCATGGATGCTATATGAGCATGTCCAACTTTTTGTCAATCACCACTAAGCTCCACATCAAATCTTTTATTGAAATTCACAGATACTTCACAGACAGACAAAGCTGCTGTACAAACTGAGTAGGGATTCGATTTTCAGAGGTTCCGATCTGCTCAGTTATTTGGGGAATTCAGTGCCTCTAATGACTTTTATTCTAAATTATTTTCTCATAACTGCAAATGCTATGGCACAGAATCATGAACTTACTATCCCTCAGATGCTGTGAGTGTAGAACTCCATTTGCTCTTAGTGAAGCACAATTTTTCTTGCTCATATGATGACAGAATTCAAATGAAGGTGTGGGAAGAGAAAGACAAAGAAAAAAATTAATCAAGATATATACTAAGGGTAAGAATCCAGAACTTTAGGAAGCGATGGTCCTTGATTTTTTTAATGTGCTTACTTTTAAGCACCAGAGTTTTGTTTCTATTTAGAAAGGTGCAGAAGAACAGAGCAATAACTTTACTGGGTCAAATTCTGTTGGGGATAATATTTGCCTCTTCCAGAGCTGCAAGTAAATGCATCAATTATCTAAAGTGTTTTAATGGACTAGTCAAAACTGAATGCAGTTGGTAATAACAATAAAGCCAAAAGCTTTCTGCCTAGTTAATGTCTAGGCAGACACATTAGGCTGCTGAAAAGCATGTGAGAGAAGGAAAAGAAAAATCTTAAACATTTAGCATCCTCAAACAATATGCTTATTGCTTATTAATTATAATGAAGTGGTACTACTGATTAGTTTATTAGGAAACATTAGGAATGAAATTTTCATAAACAGAAGCTTTCGAATAAATCCCTCAGCTACAAACCTTTCTATACATGGGAAGATTTAAAAATTTCAGGGCTGAAAAATATGGCAGTCTTCTGGAAAAAGGAGTATTTAAAATCTATTTTCTGTCTATATCATAATTTCAGTATATGTAGCTTCTTGCTCAGTATGAGCTGATGCCTTTGGACCATACAAGATATAAAATTCAAAGATGTCCTGAATTAAAATTATTGGGTTTTATTCAAGACAGTGGTATCAATATGGGGGTTCCCTGTGTGCATTTGATAGCAGCTCAATTATTGTTGCCATAGAGAGGCTTTGTTTCATGTTAATTTCCTTATAGAATCAGATAAGATTTTTTTTTATTTTTTTTTCTTCTCCTTCACTCTGACCTTCACTCAGGGTATTGTTTTGGGAAACCAAAAATGGCTTTTTATTCTTTGGTCACTTCTGTTCTTTTCCTTGTGAGTTTAACTGCAGTGGAACATGCACTTCATTGGAAAAGGTAAAAAAAGGCAAGAAAGGGTAGAGAATAAGAAAAAATACAATTTTAATTTTCTGGACAACAGAAGAATAATCTTATTGCCTATGAATAACTTCTTTCTGAAAATAAAAGATGTAGAGAAACAATTATTTTTCAGCTGTCCTAATATGATGAACAATTGTGTTTATCAGTCTTAATAAAACAACACAAGCACCTCAGCATTTAGAGGCCTGGTATTATTAACCTTCCCCAGGAGGCCTGTCCTATAAAAAGGACTTAAGAGAATACAACCTTTTGCCAAAGAGATAAAGAAATGATACTCTGACAGTAAATATAATATGAAGACATAAACAGAAAATGAATTAGAGATTAGCTAAAGCAAGCAAGAGATCAAATATTTAGATTAAATTGGAAACCGGCAAAGAGTTTCCAAATTCAGCTGCTGGAAATGATTAGAATTTGTTATTTAATTTTCTTTGCTGTAGGATCCAATCAAACTTGATATATTTTCATATTCATGGTATGGTTTTGAAATAATCAATGTCATGTTTATGCAAATATAGCCCAATTAATATGATTTCTCCAAACAGAAATTAAAAAAGCTACTAATGATGTTTACGTTTCTTGTATTTAATTTAAACATTTATGTGAATTCCAAACAAAACCCAGAAGCAGGCCTTCCATATTTAAGAGAAGAGTTTTAGGAGCTCTAGAATGAGCAATACATTGGAAATGTGGGCAAAGCTGGAATAGAAGTGCATGATGTGTAACCCCAGGGATTTTGACTTCAGGAGAGGCAGCTCTGTTCAGACCTTTGAAATCAGTCTTCAAAGTAGATGTCTACAAGTGTTCCCTGGGAGAAATGAACCACATTAACTCTTGAAAATGCAAACAGAAAAAGAAAAGTTGCTGGTGCTGATAACGTCTAAACAGAGGGGAATTCAAATTCTTCCTAAATTGGGCACTCTGTCAATAGCTGCATATTAAAAAATTAATTGTTTTTTATGTTAGGTGTAAGAGGCAGAAGCCATTTCTAACTCCTGCTTGTTTTATTTCTAATCAGTCCCAAATTTGACTGTATGGCTGAAAATGATCAGGCCATTTTACACAGCTTTGATTAATCCTTGAGAGTTGCATTTTGTTATTTAGATATTATAACCCAGTGGACACACAAAATCAACTCCTTTTGGATATTGAGACAAATTTGTTTCTAATTGAATTATCTCAAAGGCATTAGGAAGGGTTATCTATCATAGTGAAGATTTCTCCATGTAAAATGAACTTATGGGACCAAATGACTTCAAATGGATTAGCTTCATGCTGTATTTTAAGATAGAACGCTATCATTAATGAACATATAATATTTGGTGTCTAAGTTCATTTCTGGATGTTCATCTAATCTATTTTGTTAAACTGGCTCTAACAAAAAAAAAGCCTCTGTTCTGTTTTCCAAACACTCCCAGTCCTCTGGAATTTCTTCCACTGATCTAGAACAACTGCACAGTTTCAGTTCATCAAAACACACATTCAGTGGGTAACTCAGTTGTGCTCTATTCACAATCCTTTAAAAGCTTAAAATGTAGCAATCCAAGAGGAGTTATTCAACAAACACATTTTATCTTTAAATTGAATGTTATCTGTTTTGTACCTATTTGTATAAGGAAATAAATTTGCAGCTTGATGTATTCAGACCATATTTCTTAGAATTATATTTACTAGGTTAGTCTAAATACAGTAGAAATAATTTTTGCATACTACCAAAAAAACCAAAGAACAGTATCTTTATTAGGTGAAGGTAGGCTGAGAAAAGAACCCCAAACAACAGGTACTAAAAAATTTGTTATTTTTTTCTATACTTACAGAAATTGGTGTGTGCCTACAACACTAAATTCTAATGAGCTACTGACAATTACTCCCAAGCAATTAGACTCATACAATGATTTGGGCTGGAATAAACCTTAAAGATCACCTAGTTCTACCTCCACTGCCATGGGCAGGAATGCTATCCAGTATATTAGGTTTCCAGTATATCAGGTTTCCCCAGTTTTTTGGTGCAGCCCATGACATGTTTGGCTTTCTGGGCTGCAGGTGCAAACTGCCAGGTCATGTCCAGCTTTTCATCCACCAACACCCCCAAGTCCTTCTCCTCAGGGCTGCTCTCAACCCATTCTCTGCCCAGCCTGTGTTTGTGCTGGGAACTGCTCTGACCCAGGTGCAGGACCTTGCTCTTGTCCTCGTGGAACTCCACAAGGCTCACACAGCCCCAGCTCTCCAGCAGGCTGCCTAGGTCCCTCTGGATGCAATAATCCCTTTCCTCCAGAGTGTCAGCTGCACCGCACAGCTTGGTGCCATCCATGAAATTGCTGAGGATGCACTCAATCCCACTGTCCATGTCACTGAAAAAGATGTTAAACTAAACAGCAGTGGTTGTCCTTGCATCTGTCAATCTCTTACCCATGGCTTTTAATTTTAATGGTTGCTTCCATAGCCAACACAACAGCCCCTTGTGTTGGATATACCATAATTTTGGTGGAAAGAATAGTAGTGTAAGGCCATTTAGGTTCACAAATCCCTGGATCAATAGCTGGGAACTCAACAGAACTCTTTTGTCTAACTGCCTCATACAACTTAGACCAAAAATGTCAGAAGTTACAGTGGAATTTATCACACATAGTTCTGAGGTTTTCAGTATCTGCACACTTACCTATGTCTTAAAGTCCTTATGCTAAATTAAAGAAGCAAATTTCATGAGATGGTTATCTCTACATTAAATATTTACTGGTGAATAAGGCAAAAATATTGATTGAAATTTCTTGCTCTGGGTAAAGGTCTGAGGCCCAGAGGCAGGTTGTTTATCTGCAGATTCTGTCTAACTAATCAATGCTGGATAGTTCTTTCTAACAAACACAGAAAGCTGTTGCAGTAGAAGTGCATAATGAAATTATGTCACACAGGAATAGGAAAAGATGAGTTTCATACTACTGAATGTAAGTACTTGAGTTTTTCTAATTTGTTTGGTATGTTTCCCTCCAAATGAATTCCCTAAGGTAACAGCAGTAATCTCCACTGGAATCTTTTACTCACCATGTGAATTTGAAACTTAGATTTGGTATTTTAATCATTGCAGGATTTTTCAGTATTTTTACATTTTTATAGAACACTGTACAGATTATAAAGATTCAAATAGGGATGGAGAATCCATTTAAGTCTTATTTTATTTGAAATACCCATAGTGTTACCATAAATTCCAGATGATCTTTTTCGAGCCAGTGTGGGAATTCTGTGGTTACTAAGAGTGTTGAATTACCTTTTTTTTTATTTTCTTGTTTTAGACATTAATTTTCCTGCTGTCTCATATTTTCAGCATACACTATTAATAAAACAAAAGTCTTTCGATTTGAAAATGTACATTTACCGAGCTCAAAGAAATGAAGACATGTCCAGCAACTCTGTGTTTCTTCCTGCAAACTAATGCAGATGTTCTTCTTTTCAGAGATTGAACAGTTCATGGGAATAAACAAGAAAGGGAGTGCCATATTTATATCTTTTCATGCGAAAATAAGTTACTCCTGGCTTTTTTTTTTTTTTTTCCACTTAGCAACACATCAGAACCAGGGATTGTTTCTAAAACAGGCAGATAAACATGATAATCAGAAAACAATACGCCACATTATTTAATGGAGGCATGACAATGAGGCATGACAATGAGGCACAGGCTATGCAGTCCCATGTTCAAGAGGGGATAATGCACAATGGATTTCATAGGTATAATTAATGATGAGCTTCTTGGAAAATGTCTACACTGAAATGCCACGAGTTTCAGAGTTAATGAAATACTATCTACGAATTCCAGCCTTGTTTAAAGCCAAGGTCAGAATCTCCTTTAAAATTTGTATTTTTTCTCAAAACACTTGCATAGATCTGCATCACAGATCCTCTTATAAGGATGAAGCAACTAAAAGAGAACAGCTGAGTGTCCTTTGCATAACAGAAAATGTCCTTTGGTTATTGCATTGCGGGAGGTGATTTTGTTACTGTACATGTTGTAAAGGATTAAGCACCAACAGGGAATTTAAAATTATCATAAATTTTATTAACTCTCGTTGTCTCACTCTCTTTGAGATGTGTTTTTGAGATAGGAACAAGCCTGAGGTGAAAACAAACAAAAAAAACCCAAAAAAACAAAACAAAACAAACAAAAAAAAAAACCAAAAAAGCAATGTTAAAACACAGAAATACTGATGGATTTACTCAACATTTTTTTTTTTTTTTTTTTTTTTTTTTTTCATTTCATACTGTGGAACATGACTCTGCCTCTGAAGTGGTAACAACAGAAAGCCACTGTCTGTATGCATTTTTGTAAGTGATTTCTGTGTATACAAATAGTCTTGGACATAGAAGTAGCTACTGGCAAACACCTAGCAGGAGAGAGAGGTAGATGCCAACAAGGTTGTGTTTGGAAGTTTCCCAAGGACTGGCAGTCCTTGTGACTACAACTCCTGTTTAATCTGCAAGAACTGACAAAACCAGCACACCAAGAGCCTGCTCAATCTGTACAAGGCCACAGCTGGGTTGTGCAGCTCAGACTGCACCCAAAGGGGAGGCAGCTGTGGGCAAAGACTACGGAGATTCATGGACAAATGTGGGAAGGAGAAGAACTGCAGGACACTTTCTATAAATGAACAAGTAACTGCTGGGAAATCAGCACAATGCACCCTTTCTGAGACAGAAGTTTCTATTGTGAAATCATGTCTGAGATTGCTGAGATTGCACTTGAGCTGCCCTCCAAAAGGACAACTGTAAGTAAACGTGTGTGTGACTGAGCACCACGAACAAGTAGGCAGATGTGTTGTGTGACTATTTGTCTTTTATTAATAACATTAATAAGCTCTATTAATACTGCCTCAGTGAAGAAAATGTTTAGGTTCCCACATAAGGAGAAGGAAATTTACAGCAATCTTCCTCACACCAAAGACAGGCAAAGATAGAAGTGGATGAGGCACCCTACAGGATGACAGGAATTGGATTCTACATGCAAAGCTTCCCAATAGCCATGTATGCAATAGTTGATACAAAACTTCATAGAAAAGTCTACAGCTTAATATATATAACTTTGTGGGGTGATCTGGGTTGAAAACCCTAAAAAGGAAAGCACAAGCAAGCTTCTTCTGGTTTGCCTTTCTTTTGGACAGGGACAAGCTAAGAGTGGCAGGCAAAAAAACATTACTTGCCCAGACAGATAATAATATGCAGATTTGTGAATTCCAACAATCTAAATCACCAAAAGTGAATATGAAGTTATATGTATATATGTGTACTTTGATCACAAGGTTGATTCAAGGACTTTCTTCCCTCCATAACTGTACTTAATTTCATTTTTTTTTAATCAATAGAGTTGTGGATTGTAAATGGAATAACAAATTTATGTGAATGGTAAAAAAATCCAGGATCCCTCCATCCACAAAATTTCAGTGCTCCCAATGAAATGAGAATTAAATCACAGAATCATAGAATTTTCAAGGCTAGAAAAAACTCTAAAATCATTGCTTCCACGCACTATGTGAATCTTGACTGTAATTTATTACTGATGAATGCTAAGGCCCTTGGTACTACAAACTACAGAATATGAGCAATAAAATAAACTTTACCATTTTGGAAGTTCTTTTGTTGACTCTTTCTGCTATTTTGTGGGTATTACTTATTTTGCAAAATACTAGTTTTTAAAAGAGTAGCTTGTTTGGGGATTTTTTGGTGATAAGCTGAGCTGAGAGTGATTGTCCAACGGAAAGCTTGTCCAAGAATAGAAATAAATGATAAACCAGAGCTTTTGACATGCTTGGTAGAAACCCAATATAGAACTCATAACTGGAGAAGCTGCTGTGCACAGTTTGATGCTTACATGACCCAACAATGACTCAGACTCAGTCCGTAATGGAGGCTGGCAGAGTTTGGAAGATGGCAACGGGAACTCAGCGTAATAGGATGTGCTGATGGCAGCTTGCTGCAAAATTAAATGCCCTGATGCCTGCATTGATGTGATCCAAGAAGCACAGTTCAAAGGCACCAGCTGATCTCAACACCCAGATCTGTACTGATACAGTCACTTGGTAGTGTCACTGGTGTTTGGCTCAAGGCTGTTCATTGTTCACTGGAAGAAATTCAACATCTGTTAGAATGATCTTGCATTTAACTAGTAGAAAAATGCCTCAGCTGCTAGAAGAATGAAACTTTTCAAAGCATGCTGTTATGAATCAGAATTGTTTCTGCACTAGCTGGGCATTTAGAGTTCTCTGGTTGTGCATCATTATCGTGATTATCAGTGCCTACTTGGCTCATTTATTTGAAGACATAAATCTGCATGCTTATGCTGACTGCTCACTGAGCGTATAGGAATACATCAGGGCATAAAATTTGGCCAATAATTTTTATAAGGTTAAAAGACTTTCAAAATGACTGACTCATGTCACCACACTATAATTAAAAATAAAAAGTATGAAAAGGCAATTTCCTGCAATTTGAAATATCTAGTGGTCAGAACCATCCCAAACTATGAACCACATGCTTTAGCCAGGTTTTTATACTGTGCCCATGTGTCTGAGGATTGACTGTGATCCAGAGGCAGGATGACTACCACAGGGCTCACTACATGGTTCCATCCCCTGGTGCCTGTTCCACAGCAGGAACAGCTCTGTCCATGTTGTCCATGTTTTAGACTCTGATCACTGCATGTTACAGCTGCTGCAGTAGGAAAATCAATTCCATGTTGACTTTTGCCAGTTTGTACAGTACAGAAATGGAGGTGCTCCTTCACAAGCAGCCTAGAAGCCCCCACAAAGGAGTAGAACTATCTGAGAAAAGGTTTGGATGCATAGTTGCCTGACCCATGTTGCTTGGATGTGATCAGTCAAGTGTATGCTGAATAGAATTTCTTACAGGAGCATAATGTCAAATCTATTTTCATTGTTAAGCTTCAAAAAACCCCCCTAAGAAACTAATCCACTGCCGCCACCACCACCATAAACAAATAGTAATAATTTTCAATAATAATAATTTCAATAATAATTATTTGCTCATTTTGTCCATAAGATGGAAATTAATATTTTAAGGCTAATATCTCTGGACTTTAAAGAGTTCTTAACCCTTCAGGTTTTGAGTTTTTGTGCTGATTTGAAAGCAAAACCAGCGAGAGACTCCAAGTTAGAAGTACAATTTAATAAGAGGAAAAGAAAAGAAGTAAAATAAAGTAAAATAAATTCAATAGCACAAAATACCACTGACAGAGTCAGAATACACCCTGACACCCTGTTAGTTAGGGTGGTAGTAGCAGTCCAGATGAAATGGTATTGTCAAAGCTGTGATCCTGTAGAGATCTGGTAGCTCTTGTCCTCTGGGAATCCAGTGGGGAAAAGGCCTCCAGTGCTGTCCCAAACCCTGGATTATATCCATGTGGGAATGCT
>VZUI01058065.1:0-17130 GCA_013401135.1 Cettia cetti
TCCTTTCCTTTCCTTTCCTTTCCTTTCCTTTCCTTTCCTTTCCTTTCCTTTCCTTTCCTTTCCTTTCCTTTCTCTCTGTCTCTCTCTTTCTTCCCCTCTCTCTCTCTTTCTCTCTCTCTTTCTTTTTCTTTTCCTCTTATATCAATTCTATTGTACTCTTTTAAAATCATGATCTGCTTTTCTTTCTCCTTTTTAGGATCTTGTTTTTTTCATTATCCAATAGGATTCTTCATGTGCCAATAGAGCATCCAATGCTGCTCTTCATATCTATTTACTGGTGGTGGCCAAATGCCTAGACAAAGTGATTTAGTAAATACTTGCTTGACTCCATTATCACAGTACGTAATCACATTCTACTAGTGAGGCTTTCTATGCAAGCAAACTGTGAAGCTATTTGCAACACTCCTCTCCACCATACTTTTCACTGCCCAGCCTGTGCCAATTCAAAAACTGCAAGGTGAAAGAAGGCACTCTTTCTCCTGCTGTGATTCTTGAATTACCTTGAATATTTGTCAACACAGCATTCTCATATGTGCTAATGATGGTAATGTATGTCATGGAGAGATTTCCCTTCTACTTAGTACATTTTTATTCTTTACCCTGGTATTCTTTATCCTGTTTTATTTTTTTATCTTTGTGATGAACTAAGTAACTTTAATAAATACTAATAACTATTATCTTTACCATATATTTAAATCAACAGGTTAGATATTTTCCCATTAACCTATTAATAAGTTATATTAAAATAAGGGGATCTTAATGACTTACAGTGAAGGACAATTTTTCATTAATTTCTATGTAAAGGTATACATGTAACAGTACACTTGGCAGATAAAGAGCTAAGAACCCTTTAGTAGGTGCAGTATGTTGCAAAAACTATATTATAATTAATAGACATGCATAAGACACTTTTTAGAAACCAGTCAGGTAATTCAATGCAGTGTGGAAGAGCTGGCCTTCGGGGCTAAAAGAGCTTCAAACTAAATTTTACATAATGTTGGACTAGTTCATAATGAATTATTAAAATGGACTAGATTATAAACCAAAACCTTCAGTAGCTTGGGATTCTTGAATTATATATATATATAAATTAAGCTAAGTCTAAGTAGGAGATTGTGACCAATAAATACCTTTGCAAATTGCTTCTGCAAAGTCCCAATTCCTGCCTGTGTTCACATAAATAATTGTGATGTATGCTTTATGTATTTAAAATTTAGGCATTTTAAAGTTATTTATTCTTACAAAGTGGAATATAAATAAAAGTGAGTCAAAATGAAATTTCAACAAATCTAACAAATGTTTTCTCAAGCATCACCCCAGAGCATCACATTGAAACAAACCCATGGACTTTACTGCATGCCAGTCTCTCTAATTGCCTCTTTGCTTCTGAAATTCTTGCCTGACACTGACACTGGATTAAGCAAGGATTCTCCAAATACACTCAGGGATTACTGCATCTATGTGTTTGATTCTTGATCTGAATTTAAAGAAAGTGATTCTGGCTTTGTAAAAAGGGGTTTTTCTCTTTTTGACTGGACTTTTTTTTCCCTGTAATATCCCATTATCAGCTTTCTCCTTGTTATGTGGCTGGCTGAGTGGGGGTCTGAGTAACCTGATGTAGTGAAAGGTGTCCCTGCCCTTGGCATGGGCTTGGAACCAGATGATCTTTAAGGATCCTTCCAACCCAAATCATTCTATGATTTTATGATTCTATACAACAGCACTCATTTAGATGCAGAAGAGGAAAATGCCTAGGAATTAACCTTTTAAAATATTTATACATAGAAATGCAGGTGGTACATAATGCACTTATAATTCCATTTGAAGAATTTTTGTATTGATACAGAAATGCCTTGTTTCTTATGAAAAAAGAAGACTTGCTACCTATGAAAAAGAACAGATATTTAGATTAGAGCAAGTCAGCTAAAACATGTTACTCATGGAAAATTTCTTTCCCTGACAATATTGTAAATATTCCTTCAAGTAACTATTTAGCAATCAGTTCCATTGGAAAGTAACAATGTGAGATAACGACTAGTGTAACTAGACAGTGGGGGGGAAAAGAATTCCCTCACTTAAATTATCTGTTTAATAATTTCTATTTCCAGATTGCTTAAGGGCAGAAGGAAACTAAATTTGTTTCATGCACAAAATAATTTCTATGCCAACTATAACATTTGTAAACAATGTGCAAAGAGGAGTCACAGTAGGTACTCTAGAATATTGTAATATTGTTGTTATGTCACTTTCCTAGAGCTAGCTAAAAAAAGAAAAATATGGTTTGCCTTTTGTTTCTTTACTTCTACCTGCCAGTGTCATATGGTGCAATTCAATCCTCTATAGGTAGTGGAAGAGCTCCTGTTTGGATTTCTCCTTTGATAAATAGTATTTTTTTAAAATCTACACCAAATTTATATTGCAATTAGAACAGAAAATACTGTAAATTTAAGTGTTGCCTTTCTAAAAAGGGGAAAATGAATTGTTGTTCCTTAATGAAAATGCTGAATTATAAACACTCTCAATCATGGTAGATGTAAACACACAGGCAGAATTGATGTTTCAAGTGTCTTTCTCCTGGTGTGAAACCACTTTAATCACTTTCAAAGTTTCATTAATTTTAATCTATTTTTAATTAGTTCAGTAAACTTGGAAGTATGATGAAGAGATGGCAATCAAGCTTCTTAATTTTAAGTATTAATATCCACCATCATCAAGGCTATAGGATTGCAATCAGTTAAAATGTTGCTTTTGGGGGAATTTATTGACTGGATATAACTCTGAAAAATTAATGTATTTTTCTCAATCAAAGGAGGCAATATTATTTGAATCTCAGAAACAAATTACTCTTTTCAACAGCACACTGGAATTGCATCCCACATACCCCACTTTAGTTGGTGAAGAAAAGAGCCATCAGGGAAGGCAGTGCATCAGATGAAATTATCATTTTCTGCAATGATAAATCAATGAACTTGAAAGAGGAAGGAGAAATAGAAATTGAGAGCTGACATATAATGTAAATACATTGCATAACATTTCTGGATTGGATACCCTAAATGAAACGCTGAAATTTAGCTGCTTTTAATGCTCCTAACTCCTAATGCTTCCATGACAGAAAGATTTTGCTACCCTTTAAGGGTTGCAAGGGAAAAAATAGAAAATCAAGAATTTCATTCCTTTATGACATTAAATAGGTAAAGACTGCTGTGATGATGCAGCACAATTTATTAGTGATGCAGTGTTACTTCTTTAGAGGTTTAAGAACATACCTTTGTTGAACATCACACAGGTCTTTTAAGAATATACCTCTAGGTAAGAACATGTTTCCCTTTATAGTTTTCGCTGCTCCTGTTTATGGACTTCAACATTAGTTACTCTTCAATGAATTTCCTTACAAATATTGACAAAAGGGTACAGACCTTTAATTATGTAACAATGGACACCAACCAAACTAAGGCAAACCTAATTTTAAATTTCCTAGTGGATATTCAGACTAAAGAGTGCTACAGGACTGTAAATATATTTTTGTTCTGGATCAGTATATTTGCTAGGGTACATTCCTCCCTAATTACATCAGAGAAACACAGTGGTGTAGGAGTACTCTTGTTCAAGCCTAAAAGCTTACGTAACAAAATTTTTAGTGTATATTTGCAGCTGAAGTACCTTGGCATCTGAATGTGCTGTATTCCCCCCCTCTGCTAGCAATTACAGGATGTTTCATCAAGGGATGCCAGGCTTTATGTAGTGTTCTTTATTTGTGGCAAATTAGGGAGATGTTCTGGAGCGCTGAGGTTGCTGGATATATTCACCAAATGCCAGGTGACTGCAGTTATCATTTTATAGGTGAACAACTAGAACTATCTAATTGTGCTTTGAGTGTATACTTCCACAGCAGTCCACATTACACCAGCAGTAGTGCTGCTATTTATACAGGTGGTAATAACACTACAGAAAATACCACCCACCTGGGAATAGGAGACTGTAGTAAAAGTCCTTATTTATCTGCCTGTGAAAACACTCTAAGGCTGAATTTACAAAAGGATAGTGTTTATATTAACAGTGGAAAAACTGTACCTGTGTTCTTTTCACACATGGAAAATGGTCTGTGAGGGTTTTTTTTAATCAGTGCAAAGAATAATCACTGCAAAAATACAATGTACTGGATTGCGAGGAAAGCTGCTAAACAAGTATAGATTGGAGGCCTGAGGAACAGGTTATAGATCAAGGCTAAAATTCACTTATAAGGATGTCTATTCTGACCCATTCATGAATATCATGGTGAAGCAGCTGTGCCCCTGCAGCCCATGGGGATCCACAGGGGATGCAGAGATCCATGCACAGCCCACAGGGATCCATGGAGGATGCAGAGATCGAACTGCAGCCCGCAGGGATCCATGGGGGAGGCAAAGATCCACCTGCAGCCCGTGGGGATTCATGGGGAATGTAGAGATCCACCCACAGCCCATGGGGATCCATGGGGGATGCAGCGATCCACCCACAGCCGGTGGGGATCCATGGGGGATGCAGAGATCCACCCACAGCCCATGGGGATCCATGGGGGATGCAGAGATCCACCCACAGCCCGTGCAGGAGGTGCCCACGCTGGAGCAGTGGATGCCTGGAGGCGGCTGCGATCCAGTGGGAGACCCGGTGGAGAGAGGGGCCCTGCTCCCAAGCTGGAGCAGTCTGTCCTTGCAGGACTGCACTCTGTGGAAGAGTCGTGGGAGGTCTGGAAGGACTGTCTGCCCATGTGGGGAATTCACATTGCAGCAGGTGCTGTTTGGCTGCTGCTCCTGAGAGTGGAGCCACGCTGGAGAAGTTCATGGAGAGCTGTCTCCCATGGGAGGGACCCCACAGCCTCACAGGGAAGGATTCCTCTCCCAGAGCAGCAGAAGAAGTTCTCAGTGATGAACTGACCAAAACCCTCCTGCCCTGTCCCCTGTGCTGTTGGTGGGAAGGAGGGAGGGGCTGGGGGGTGGGGGGGTGGGGGGGGTGGGGAACAAGGTGTTTAACGGGTTTATTTTACATCTCATTATCCTTCTCTGATTCTGTTAGTAATAAATTTCATTTTTCAACCTTAAGCTGAGCCTGCTTTGCCCTTGAAATATTTCTCCTAGTCCTCATCTCACTCATGAAACTTTTGTTAATTTTTCCCTTTTTTCCCCTGTCTGCCCAGCTGTAGCTGGAGGGATGTTAGGGGGGAGCAAGTGACTCTGGTGGGTGCCTGTCACTGGGCCAGTGTCAAACCATGACAGAGGAATACAGGTGTAGACAACACACGGCCTCACTGAGGGTAGTAGGAACCCTGCTCTGTGCAGTCCTGCTGAGGTGCCACACCAGTCAGTGCATGCTACCAGTCAGTCAGTGCAGGCTACCAACCATGCCTGTGTTTCCCAAGGGGCTGAGAACACCAAACGAGTCATGGTTGTGCAGGGTGTAGTAGTGGCTTGTGTGCACTGCCATGCAGTCCCAGCTCGATGCTGCTGAGACCCAGGGAACACAGAGGTTTCTGCATGGTGCTCCTGGGACCTCCCCAGGGCAAGGGTCACTGGAGGCAGAAGCCCTCAGGGACCTGTCCACTCTCTACAGATTAAACATACCCTAGATCAATGGCCATTCCCATTGAACTACAATACTTAAACACTGTTTAGTTGGCTTAAGATGAGAAGTGGTGCAGCCATAATGATCTGATGATTTTGTTCCACATTGACTTGTAGCAGGGGAAAAGAGAGAGATGATGCCACTTGTTACAGCTCGGAAAGATAGTCAAGCTTACAGACAAGTGAGCCATATAGTTTCAGGTATATAGGTATGTTTTGATGAAAACTGGAATTGAAAAAAAACCCTACAGACTTGGCTAGTAGAAATGATCTTTTAAGGAATTCTTCAATTCCTCAAAAATTATGTATTAGCTGTTTGTTGATATAGTTGTATAACTAATAGGACTTTCCAAACCGTACGCTTCAACGTGTCCCACTTCACCACTGAATGAACTACAATATACTGGTATTTGCTGTAAGATAGCACAGTCCCCACCATTTCAACTCACACAACTCTCTTGTGTAGGTCCTCAAGAATCTTCAAGAGTAAATTTAGTGTTAACATCTTTGTAATTGGAAAGGCTGAGGGGGACCAATGGGGCTAATCCATTCAAGTATATAGTAAATGTTTCTTCTAACACCTATTATATTTTCTAAGTAGCCTATTATGGTTTTTATATCTTCACTGATAAAATTTATTTTCTCATAAGTGGTTTTGAGTTAAGAATAGAAGTTAAAATGGTAAATCTAGTACTTTCACACTAAACACACGTGATTGTTTTGGCCTGGAGCCCAAGAAGAATGAAGAATTTTTCTTTGCAATAAGCTTCAGCATTAATATTTTTCAAATTCTAAACACTTGCCAAAGAGCTAAAGATGCCTCTTCTCTCTCCTTTTATGTGTTTTGAGTTCTATTGCTTTTTTATGCACTCTTCCATGGCTTTTAGTGTCTCTAAATAGTTTCATTCTGGAAGTGGGATTAAGTGAAATATGCACAGATGGCTGAAGCAGAGGCTTGGTCAGGTGATTTGTCATTAAAAACAACTGTATTTTGTCTTGGCTATTACAGTCGCTGGATCTAAACCTTGCCCAGGGAAAACTAAGGGTACTAAAAGACCTGCCTGACCAGATTGTTATAGGCATGTGAGTGTAGTTCATTAATGAATAGAAGTACAACTCAGGACACCTAAATTTCGTTCCAATTCCTGTCAGCCAACAGTGGACCTTCAACCTCCTCTATGCTGTTACATTTGTCATACCTGATGACCTACTCTGCTGCCTGTAGAAATCTTATATGAGAGCAAAGGTCTAGTTTCAGTAAAAGGTGTTACCTCAAGGTGAGGGTTAAGGAACTGAAGTTCGAGAGAGAGTCACTCATTGGCATTCTAAGTTGTTTTATATTTGAACAATTTAAGTCAATATTTTTAGGGTCGAATTCTGGTTTGATGTTGAGGATTTAGAAGTGGCCAGTTTGTGATAGGATTGACAAAGCATTTTAGCAGATACAGGATGAGCCACTGATGCACTGGAGCAGAATCAAACATGAAACAGCAACTTGTGTGGAAGGATCCTGGGGGCAGGAGCGTGTGCAATGTTGTTCCTGGTACCTTTGCAGGAGTGAGGTCTGGAGGAGAAGGTGCTAATGAGAAACAGTTGGTGTGCCAGTCCTTCATCTATCAAATGTGTGCCTGTCCTGGGGTGCCCCTGCACCCTGCAGCATCAACAGGCCTGTGGCAGATGTAGGCAGTCTGAACAAGTGTCAGGCTAAATGCACTGAAGGCTCATTGTAAGACAAAGTAGTGAATGTCACCCCACTGACTAGAGGCAGAGGGTAGACTTTGATATCCAGCCTTGGCCTAGGCCTTGCCAAACATGATGTTCAGGTTATAACTGAGATGATCCAAATACTTGCCATCATAAAGGTCTATATGCATCAAAGAGAAACCCTGCTGTATTTGTCACAGAATATACATTCTGAAGAGGGCAGTGATTCACAATGAGCTTCCTCAAGTGACCATACTTTGTACTAAATACCTTGGTCCCAGTGGCAGTGCAAATCTCTGAGCTGGATCAGCCATGGATTTTAATTATCAGCATATGCTTCCTTGATGAGTTTATTGCAAAAGATTTTGCTGTGTGCCTTTTTTTTGTGTGTAAGTACTGGATATATTACATACTCAGTCCAAAATTGGCACTTGCTTCTCTTACTGGCATAGTTTTGTGTGATTTGTATTCCTCTTCTAAATTTGCTTTTGTAGGTAGCCACACTTCAGTCAGGTTTATCCCAAATGCTAAGCCTAATGTGCATTTATAGGAGATCATCAAAAAGTGGGTGCATGTGCATGAGTTACTTTGGGAACAGTGGTGGAAATGTAGATTCTTTACACTTCTGTACATGAATTTGCAGAACATAAACTTACTATTTGCAACATGTTGCATATTGCATGGCAAAGGCAGGGTTTCACAACACGTATTTGTCATCAAGGACAATATCTTGGCAGGTGACTTCATTTATCCTTCACAGAACAGATGAAAAATTCCAGAATAACTTACAAAGGTTAGATTTTACAGTTTTCGTTGCTTTGTCCAAATTGCAATGAGCAAGAAAGTAGCACTGGGAAGGACAGACCAAGAGAAGTTCAAGAGAAAGCAGGAAAAAGTTCAGTCTACTTTTTCCCAGTTCTCAGAGTGTGATGATTTTCCCTGTCTAAAAGTCTGTGGCAGATTTTTAGGCATTGAGTGTTAATGCAGGTACAGACTCTTCTACGAGCTGATAACACTGGGACACAGGGCATTGACCTAATAACATTCAGACAACAAGACACTTCAGAGCAGCTAAAGTGAGTAAATTGAAATCCCCATAATCCATCGTAAAATTAATGGTGAGAGTGTCTGTCAGGTCAGGCAGCCCCTGGTGGTGGCTGTTACTCAGGGTTTAGGCATTACCCCAGAAATACAGGTCCTTGTACCCAATTTTTCACCCTCTTGTTAGCAGCAGGAGTGGCAATTTTACTGCTGAGCACAGAACACGTCCCTTTTACTCTTCTTTCTTTATGTCTGAAGAGCCCTCTGTGCAGGGCTGCACAGAGGCCTCTTGTGATAACAGAATCAATGCTGATAATGCTTTTAACAAATTTTAAGGTGAGCTGACTACCCAAACAAGCTAGTTTAAAGGCAACTTGGTTATGTCTGCACAATTTCAAGTATCTGCAGTGTAGACATCTTTTCAGATATGCCAGTTCTCTTGGCTAAAGCCACATTGGAACATACTACTTGCCATATTATGATACAATTACAATGGATAGACCTATACTGACAATGAGATAGTATAAAATAAGATCAGAATGTTTTTAGTTTATGTCGGACTAAAAACATCAACTTGAAATCCTACTGTGGAGTTTATATCACAGGCAGAGTACATAATGATCTGCAAATACTCTTCTACTTTATGTCCTATAATTTCTTTCTTTCTGGCAGATCTCACTGAATGGTTCCTATACTGTGTGGTGATATTTGCTTTTGTGTAAGTAGCAGCATTCTGTTCAATCATTTCCTGGAGCAGGCATACAAAAGACAGCCTTTCCTAACCCTTGTCTGCTTCCTTCACCTCCAGGCCTGTCTGCTTCACCATCAGTTTTTCTCCCAGCTAGAAAGAGAGCCTTATGTTTCTTGCTAATGATTACTAAGTTGCATTTAAAAACTATTGGCTTCCTGCAATGCCCAGAGGATACTAGGGGAGTAAAGAAGAGTGGTAGTTGAAATAGCCTAAGGGTGATGAAATACATTTCCCTCATTTGGCATTGCCTCCTACTCATTCAATTTTGGTCTTTATTGCAGTGAGTAGAAAGAATAGAATAGACCCCTCTGGACTTCTAAAATTTCCCTTGCAAAGTAACTTCTCAGTAAGAAATACATCAAAGACACCTTTGGCACAGAAGAGCAGACGAGAAAAAAAGAAAAGGTCTCAAGACTCTGAAGACTGCTGGTGTTGCAGAGCCCAAAGGCAGATTCCAGCTCCAGGAGAAGAATTTGCAGCATCACTCACTTTCTGCTCCTGTAGCAAAACCTGGGATCTACGAGAAGCACTGAACTGAGCCAAGAGATCCTGTGGCTAGGAAATGCTTGTGAGAGTCTCTATTCTTATGGTTTGGGCACTTTTGAGAGACTTGGATTCAGATATTTGCCCTCTACTTTAGGATTAGCTGGTTTTGGGCAAGTGTTTTCTTTTGAAATGCATGTGTCTAGCCCCCATGGAGCCTGCCAGGGCAGGGTCTCCCAGCCAGTGCCTGTTGTACCAGCCAGGCAGGAGCAGGGCAACTGTGAGACCCTGGGGCAGCCCCAGGCCTCAGTCAACCTCCCTGGAAACATGTGGACTCAGTTTGGAGCATCCCATGGCCAGGCACAGAGACTGACCCTGCTGTGGTGCTGCAGGGGCAGGGCCTGGGGGGCTGAAATGCTGTCGTGGCGTGTGGCAGGGTGGGGAGAACACAGAGAGGGGTGAGGAGGGACAGGCAAGGCTGATGGTGTGTCAGGGTCATGGTGGTGTGATATTTTGCACCCACCTTTTGTGTAGTTCCAGGCTCTGATAAAGTTCCCTGAAGGAGAAGGTATGGTTCCCAACCCTTCCCACCCAGAGGGGTTTCCGTTCATCCTTCCCTTATTGCTGGAGGATTCCCATGTGTTTCAGCACTTCCACGCTTTTTGTTCTCCATGATGAAAAACCCAGTCAAAGGTGGCCAGCTCTTCACACAGGAATCACTGTATCCAAGTCAGGCTTGTGGAGCCCAGCCTAGTGTAGAATTTGGGAGGTTGTCTTGGCAGTACAGGTCTCTGCAACTTGACCACTATAATTTCAGCACCAGTTACTGTGTGCACATGTATTTCTGCTCTTTCATGGAAAATGTGAAATTTACAGTGGTATATCTCATTACTTTAGAATAAACTCTATGTGAAAATTTCCATTTTATTGATCTTTTGTTTGCATCTCTTTAGCTATCTACTTTAGTGTGAATACCAGTGTATTAAAACTGTGGATGACATTGAAAATCAAAATCTCTTCAATATGATAAAGGAAGCTGATTTAAATTAAAGATTTTTTTTTCAAAGTCATTGTTCAAAATTTTCTTATAGAGATGTATATGAGGCAGTAATATCATAAAACTCCCTTACTTCCTAGTTCTAAAGGATCTGTGAAGGAAATATAGGATTAATAACTCTGGTAAGTTTAGAAAAACGTCAGCATTGAAAATGATAGAGGATCTTAAAACACTTAAACTTTTAAATAAGTCCACTCTGAACCTGTATTGTGAATGTAAAGAAAACTAAAGGAGGACTTCATACATAATTAATTTAATTGGAGCCATTTTGATTACATGTGGAAATGAAAAAATATGTGTAAGTAAAATGCTTATTCATATACATGTTTTAAGAAATGATTTATCATTTCTTTAGAAGTGGGGAGTAAAAGGTTAAGGAGCAAAATACACAACAGGGGAAATTCAGATTAGATATTAAGGTAAGTTTTATTGACTGTGATTTTTGTCAGCTATTGTACCAGGTTTCCCTCAGACTTCTAATATATCTATCTTGGAGATATTTTTGACTGTAATGAAAAGTTCCCTGATTCCTCTAAATTGGCTCAGTTTTGAGCATTGTGTGGATCAGCTGATACCCAGAGAACCACTGTAACCTGCATCATTCTCTGACTGGGTAAGATTCAGAAGAGTGCATATGCAAAGTGGTAAACAAAGTGACAGGGCTAGTGGGAAAAATTCTCTATCAGGTTTTGGTCTTTGGTCTTGCATTGCACAGCATGTTAAAAGAAAATGTCAGCAGAACAACAATTCCAATGAAAATTCCCCCTGGTGACACATAATTGATTGGTACTAAAAAAATTAATATAGGTCCTGTAGATACCCTTTTTAAAAAAGGTTTTAAAGTAATATAGAACTGAAGAACTACATATTCTGCAAACAACTCTCCCCAGGACCATTATCTCTGTGTGAACAGTTACATACAGATGTCATTCCTGGCAAAAGAAGGTAAGGGATTTACTGGACAGAATTAAAAGGACCAAAGATAACATTAAAAAATTATGAGCTTTACTTCTCATGCTTGAGGAGCTGAGTGAATTAGATGAGTCCATTCGTGTGAGTGGAGGAGGCACAATCCAGGGTCAGACCTTTGGTGACGATAGGTTCTGTGCTTGCATAAAGCACCAGCTATGATTGTTGGAATTTTAACAGGGATCTTTAATCCATTCACTTGGTTAAAGAAGGTGATGGGGTCTTTAGCCTGTCCTTGAATTCACCTGATTCTGCAAGCAGATCTAAATTGGATGTTACAAAAGTGACAGGAACTTGGAAATGGTAAGAAGGAAAAACATATCAGTAAATTACCTAGTGGCAGTCTTCCCTGGCTCATTTGAAATGTTCCTGCCCTCTTCCTTCAGAGTCAGTCTTAAAGTTGTTGTCATTACCTAATGGCTGGAAGAGTTGATGCTTCTGCTATTATTATTAACATAATTGGCAGCCATCCCACTGAGAAGTGGCATGGGGGGATTGTTTTTGACAACAAACCAAAAATCCTATCCATGAAAGAAAACCTTAATTAAAAACATAACAAACAAGGGGGTTGTATATTTTGTATAGCTTCAGCAAATCCTAAATTTTCTGGCTAAATTTTGTTGGGTTTTTTGGGTTTATATTTGTATTTATGTGGTTCTTCCCCTATTGTTTACTGGAGGTAAACAATAATGCATATATTTTGCTTGTCTGAGTCCTAGGCAAACACAGGAGTGGTTTACCACACTGTTTAAGGTTGGATGGAAGGTCTGAGTGGGGCTCTGTCAGGGCTGTCAGGGAGGCAGATGGCTGTGTTCGCTCAGAAAGGAAATTCTGGAAAAGAAAACAGGGCTGGAGAGGCTATTTCACTTCCACAAAAAAAATCTCTTCCTGGAAATATTCAACCCTTTTGAAGCCCTGCCATGTAGCCTGTCCCAACAAAAGATTGCTAGCTATTTGGCATTTTCTCCAAGATTATGGAAGATTTTTTTAAAATATATATCAGTAGTAGTGTGCCATATAGGATTCGGCTTGAAATTAACTGATGAATACTCTAATCCATGTAGAAACAGAATTGTTAAATAAAGGAAATTATCATAGAAGCAAGAAAACACTTCATGTAATAAGAAATAATTATGCTGAGATTCATGAGAGTAGAAAGAATTATTAGACAGGAGAGAGACCATGCAAAACTCACAGAAGGAAACCAGAGAGGAAATAGCAAAACCACAGCAATTATCTCTTAAACAATTTTAGGTGAAGTCCATATGTTTTATGAGATGTTGTGTATGCAGAAGCTGCAGGATAGAGGCTAAAAAAAGGACTGGATGATTTTCAATAAAGTTGCAGTAGTAGTCTAGATTTCCTGTTGAATCACAATCTTTGTGTCTTTTACCACAGCTGATTGATTAAACCACGATATAACAGAAAAATATGTCAGAGGTACTTCAGCCTTGCAGAGTTTATAAATTCAGCTGACAGAAACAATATGGATGCATTTATACTTTAATTAGCAGGGGAAAATCATATACGTACAGGGAGTTATGGCAATCTATATTAGAAAAGAAATCAATCCTTAATATTTTGGATAATCACACTTGAATGCAAATTTATAAATATTTTTGGCAGTCTGTATTATCATTGCATTGTTGCATACAGTAAATTAAATAAACAAGTAATGCAATTCAAAGCATATTATGAGGGCTTGTATCCTGGTAACTGGGTCTGAAAATAAAAGGCAGCTATTATGCAAATGTAACACACCCTTGAATTAATTACATATTTTAGATGATTAATCCAACCCATATTTTATTTAGGTTGCTCCACTCTTTTTTGTCCCTTTTTTAGTAATCAGAAAGGTTCATATTATGAACATCCTTGATGATCGCTTGACTTACCCTAACATACTGCATTATGTCTCCACAAAGATGTTCCAAGCATGTGTATATAGAGGTAAACAGGCAAAATGAATTCTTGGGTTCATGCAGTTTTATGTTTCACTTGAATGCAGTGATTATGCACAGTTAATACAGATTTTTTCAACACTGACCTTTTTAGCATGTAAATAAATCATCTTCATGCACAGTGCAATCAACAGGAGACAGGGTGATTGATTCAGGAGATATTCACTAGAAAACTTAAAGTAAATGGTTTTATGAAAAAGTTTGCAGATATAGCATGGTCCAATCTAATGTGTAAGATGTGTTCATGAAGCATGCAGTTGCAGTGCTGTAGTCTCTGCCTACCCATCATGTCTATAGCCAAATGGTAATTTACTGTTTCTCTGGCTGTTAGAGCATTTCTATTTGAAAAGAAAAGCAGTAAAGGCAGATGAATAACAGTCCAAACTAGATGATATATAAATGCCTCAGATTTATGGACTGTGTCATAACTGATGAGGTATGATCCTTCCAGAAACCAGATATTTCCATGATGAAGGACAGAAATAACACAAACATAGGAATTCTTTGTCATAATTTATTGCAAAAAATGTCTCCTAGCGTGCAGATCCCTGGATTCCTGCAGTCATGAAACCTTTACTTCTCCTACGGAAGAGAGGCTTAAATTTTTATAAATGTGGTTTGCACATCAAGGTGGCAGATTCAACTTCAGCTGGTTTATTATTGTGGGGTAGGACAAAAAAAAAGTCACTAAGTTTTTTCAGGGTCCCAATTTTCTTTCCCCTATGAATTCTTGCCTCTAGCCACTTTGAGAATGTCTGGGATCAATGAGTTCCATTGCTGAAGAACATACCTGTGAGGACAATAATGTGTGCTGAGAACAGGTCCTGCATGTATTTTAGGGGAATAAGGAGAAACCACAACTAAAACATTCAAGTTCCTGATATTTGCTGATCACAAATATCAGGTCTGAAAAGAACAAAAACATGGCATATCAAAAGGAGGTCTTGTTTTTCAATCGATAGAGCTCCAAAGTTTGTCAGTAGCTGCTCTAGATGGCAGCTGCTAATGCTGCTGTTGTCAATCAGTTCTCTTGTTTGAGCCCAGGTTTCTATCAGAAACATCACCTGAAGGTGACACAAAGGTCAGTCCTTTGTGCTGGTAAAGTGCAGCTGTTGTTAGACATACAAGATAAAATAATTGTATTCATTCTTCCTGGTAAGGTGAAGGAAAATCCCTGTGACACTAAGTCCCCTGTCTGCTGGGACATCACAGTTTCAGTCTCTGACCTTGCACATAAAAGGCCTTGCATTTCTGGCAGCAATGATGCACTGAAGGTAACACGGCTTATCATCTTTTGCTGCTAACACCTTATGCTTCTTGTCTTGTAAGGAATAAAAACAGCGAGGTTGAATTTCGTCATGCAGTACTAAAGAAAACAAAGAACTATTCATAAAAGTGCAGCCACAAATGGATTTGACTGCAAAAGCTTTTAAAATATTTTATTTTAGTTTGTTAATAATTGTATGGTGAGCCCTTTTCTGAATTTAGAAAGACAATATATAATGCCGCCTTGTATTTAATTAGAACATTTTATAATACTGCTTGTATGAATGAATAGCTTTGGACAAAATACAGTTGAGTTGTTCTTAATTTGGTCACTGGAGAACTGCCATTTTTTTTTCACTCATAACAATGGAAAGAGTGAAAAAAATTATTACAAAAGTGGCTGGCCCAGAATCTCAGCTATCGCTAAGCAGCTCTCAGAACAGCCTGGGAATGACAGTGTGTGGGCATATAAATACAGACTTTTCACTCCTGTGGATGTCTGTGTCAGGATGGCTCTCCATATTTTCCAACCTGTATTTTTCTTGCAGCAGTTAGTAAATGTTTAAGTCCATCAAAATACTGGAAAAAATGTGAAGGCAAGAAAATTGAATTGAACTAAAACCAAAAGAAAATAGTGGGGTTTTTTAAAGCATTGGCAAATGGGCTGCAAAATTTCTATGCTTATCTAGGACAATGAGTACCTCTAATGAACTTGCCTGTGTATTTTGTATAGTTTACAAAGGAACATTGTATGAAACTGAAAGCAGCAAAACCAAAAATATCCAGAAAATAAAAGCACTGTATGGTATATGAGAAAAATCCCTCTTACTGTAGCAAGATGCACAGTAAAGTCAGAGAGAAATTATCCCACATGTATTGTGTACTCCTAAAAGGTGTAGAATATCAAGATAATACAGGTTTCTAAATTATAGTCCTCTAAATTAGCTGTGTTGAAACGCATTAAACTAGATAATGATAACTTCATGATAAATATTATCTCCTATGGCAGAATGCTTCTAAGTAGAATAAAGAATCCTTTCCCTGAAGGGGCCAATTCTGCTCCTCAGTATCAAAAGACACCGTGCACATTTAAATACAGACCTTGGCAACTTTTGTAGTCACATAGGACTGCACAGCTTGGGGACATGGTGCTAATCTTGACAATATATCTAATAAAGTGCTTGTTTTCAGCATTTTCTAAGATTACTGTGCTCTCTCAGACCTGCAGATGTGTTCCTTTAATTTTTTCAGAAAATCAGTTAATCCCATGTCTAATCTCACCCACACAGAAAGCAGCAAAATGGGTTGAAAAAGAAATTGCATAATGCTGCAGTCTTTGCCAGAGATAAGCACCCTAATTCTCTCTGTTATGCTGACTTGATGCCAGTGTTACTTCCTAACTTCAGTGTAATTCTCTCTACCTGGAACACTGGTTTGGCAGAATACATGAGCAGGTCCAAGGAGGGATGTTTGCAGGAACTTCGTGCATTTGCTTTATTATTCCTTCAGTGAAAGTATGCAGTCTGCGTCAAGCATGTCCCCTCCAAGAATTAGGTAAGCTGGAAATGCCTCAGCTGAGCAGCAAAGAATGTGTTTAACCATTGCACACAGGTAATGCTGTCATCTCAAGTAACTCCAAATAAATCATTGCAACTGACTAAACCAGTGTTTCTTTTACTGGGAACTCTATTTCAAATTATTTACTCAGAAACAAAAAGTGTTTCTAATGAAATAAAAAATTGACATTACACTGGGGCATTACCTGGAAGAATGTGTTGAGTTTACTAGGAATAAGGGAGTTGAAGTGCAGCAGTAATCCCAGGACAGTGAAGGACACAGGTTGACGGTCTGGTTAGCAGCCCTCTCTAAAAAATTTCACTTCACTGCTTATTCTCATTGTTAGAGTCAGGGCACTGAAATGAAAACTGAAAATGGTCCGTAGCCCTTCTCCTTCCTGTTTTGGAAAAATACTTGGTGAATCATTAAACAGAATATTTCATTCCTTTACCCTTGAGAAGCTGAATGGTTTTAAGAAGCCAAGATTGGGATATGTTGTATATCTAAGCAATGTTATGTTACGTTGTTTGTTTTATGGGTTTAAATGCCATTTCAAAAATGCAAGAAAGAAAATAAGCACTATGGGAGAGCAATCTGTTTTAAAAGAAGAAGAAGAAAGAAGAAGAAAGAAGAAGAAAGAAGAAAGAAAGAAGAAAGAAGAAAGAAGAAGAAAGAAAAAAGAAAGAAAGAAAGAAAGAAAGAAAGAAAGAAAGAAAGAAAGAAAGAAAGAAAGAAAGAAAGAAA
>VZUI01058067.1:0-21130 GCA_013401135.1 Cettia cetti
TTTTTTTGTTTGTTTTTTTGGGGTTTTGCTGCTGGTGGTGGTGGTGGGTTTTTGCGGGGGGGGGCTGTTTGCTTTGGTTTTGGGGGGGTTTTTTGTATTTTGTTTTGGTTTTTTGGTAGTCATGTGGGAGAATACATTTTGCAAGAGTGTTGGCAATAGAAGAAATGATTTTCACAGATGCAGATATTCTGTCAGGAAAACAGAGATTGTGAAGGGCTTCCATGGAATCCTTTTAGCACCACATAGCATGACAAGCATTTTTGTGCACTCTGGTGCAGCATTGCACCATTTTCTAGGGTGGTATAACCCGCACTGCCTCTGCTCTTGCTCTGTGGGAGGAGTTACCAACAGCCCAGAGATAGAAGTCATCCACAGCCGCAGATTTTGTAGAGCTGAGGCTGGAGAACCAAGAGTTTGGTGAGAAAGTGGGAAGCAAGTAAAAAGCAGGATGTGGTTGCAGAACAGGAGGTATTTGAATCAGAACCGAAGACAATTTTTACACAACTTTGGGGGAGAAGACAGAGGAACTTAACATGCCAAATGGTTGAGCCCTATCACCTAACCACACACACCTACATCATCCCTACTTATGTTGACTTAGGCCATGTCCTCAGCATTCCTCAAAGCTTAGAACCAGTCTTTCACTCTGTTACTACATATTTTTGCGTAGACCTCCTTGAAGCAGTTTTTCAAAGTCCTCATTTTGGGTTGCTGCCTAATGAAATGGGTTATGTATTTATTTTATTCATCTATGTCTGTTTCATACAATTACCAATCCTTTCTTCTTAGCCTAACCTCTGTTTTTAATGACCAAGTACAACAGTCATGCTAACTTCTTTCACAACCTAAATAAGTTAACCAAAATAAGCTAAGAGATGTGTGGATTATTTTTACCACATTTTTTCCTAACTAGACTAATGTCACTGGCTTCTTTCCGACATACCCATTATTTATATTTCTCTGTTTTTTTGTTGATTTTCTACATCTAAAAAAAAAAAGTGAAACAGAGAGAAAAAAACTCAATAAAGCAGTGTAATGGCACAAAAATATAATTTGAATCCATAGTGCATGGCAAGCTCATGCTAGAATCAAAATTGTCAGTTACATTTGCAGTTTCCTCAAAGCTCCCAACCCACTGCCGCATTTACATTTGATCAGTTTTTAAGTGTACAAACTATTAAAAAAGAGAGTTCCTCACAAAAACTAATGATGGCAATCAGTTTTTTTCATTAACTTTTTCACAGCTTGACACAGTTTTAGCTGGGTTGTTTTTCATTTTGACTTGAAAACTTGCTTTTAATTTTGCCTATTTCTTGGAATAGAAACATTGTATGTTGAGCTCTTTTTCTGATAAACAGGTTTAATTCTGAAAGTTGATGTCATCCTGTCCCTATTGATACAAAGAACTTTGAGACATATCTGTCTAAGAGCATGAACGTTCACCTCAGTGTGAATTTTCCTTTAAACATAGAATTGTATCTATTTAAACAGCAATTCTAATATAACCTTTCATAATCAATGCATGTGCATATGCATATACATATATCCATACACACACACACCCCCTGTATTTTTTCTCTCTAACTGGACTACCTTCAGAATTTCACTTCCATTGATCCGGGGATCAATGGGTAAAAGAATAAAATCTATCTATTTCTCTTTAAAGAAACCTTGAACATAACATAGGTTTGAAAATACAAAATAATTGACCATGAATAGGTATATTGGGAACTGAAAAACAGTGATTCTCATGAGGATTCTAAAGTAAACCGATATTAAAATTAGAAAGTGATCCAGAAAGTAAAACTGAGCAATCTGCTACTAAATACTAAGGGTTTCCTCTGCACTGTATGTTAAGTGGTATTCATTAATTTGTATTCACAACTTCTCTATAGGGTATATACTTGGAGAAATTGAGGCAGTGAAAGGAGAGAAATGCACAAGATTTAACCCTGAAAAAAAAAAAGAAGAAAGCAATATCAATCATGGATTCTAGTTCAAGAGTTCCTGGCATTTCCATCATAGTATCTAGGTCATGCAAATGAAATGGAACTTTCCTGTCGTAACACAAAAGCAGCAGGAGGGCTGCTACCTGTACAGACTGCTGGCTCCATAGGAAAAATGTACCTCTCTTTCCAATGTCAGCTGAAAGACTATGAAACCAGGATGGAAGTAGTGTGTGTGTCTCTCTTTTTAGTCTAGTTTTGGCCTGCCTTCTACACAAACCTCTTATTATCTACTTTTTCTAATTGTAAAAGGAAGGACAGCTGCACTTGCTGTTATGGTTAAAATTTTTGTATCTTATTTCATTGGCACCAACATTGTTCAGTGGCCTGAAATAAGGTGGGCCTGGGTGGGATTTTAAAGCACATAAGGGCCATATTTTATAAAGTTCTCTAGAAGTCTGAAGATATAAACAAGCTTACAGCTCATTGAATGACACATATTTTACCAGTTCAGGTACTTATCAAGATCCTCCAAGGCTAATTTTCATGTTTTAGAAACTAAGTGCTAGAAATGGTTAAACACTTTAGGTGAAATGGTTTTGGATCTGCAAAGACATTTTTTTCTCAGATTCAAAGCATTTCCCAGGGATGTGGCAAAGTGTATGACATTTCCTACAATTGAAAGTCAAACTAAATTGGCTTGAACTTTTCTCATTACCGTAGACATTATTTCATACAAATAAAAGGAAAAGTATAACTTTACTATTTTCTTATATTTCATTTTGAAAATGTAATAAATATTCAATAATATAAAAACCTAGACAAACATAATTATGTTGCAATATTAAACAATCTGAAAAATGAATACGCTGGTGCTTGCAAAGTGAAATTTCAGTTCTAAGAGAAATTTTGAATCTGTGTTTTGATTTGATATAAAAAATAAACTCCAGAGTTGCCTAAGAAAATGGAATTTTAATTTTTTTTAGCAGTTCTAATAAGATTTCTGAAAATCTGGCACTTAGAGCTGGCTTAACTCTGTTGGCTTTCATATTCTTTCTGATATTCCTAGAGACTTCAAAGGAATCAATTAGCTTAATGCTAAGGATTTTTAAAAATCTCATTCTCTTTCTGTTCACAATCTGTATAATGGGGAAGTGATTAGAATATCTATACTACAGAGGTATTCTGAAGTTTTAATTAAGTTCTAGAAATTAATTCATGATCTTGAGATGGGAGAAGTGGAAAGAAATAACATCCTCGTGCTCTGGAGCCTCTGGCTGCAGACTGTGAAGCTGTATTCACTTTTACCGCTTGAAAATATGGAATTTTTAACTCCCAACAGTATGATCTGGAGCTAAATGTCTCTCTCTCTAACTTGTGAAATGTGGAAAATCTTTGTGTATTTAGAAAACTCTTTGCTCATGTTTTGTAATGAGATGTTCATTAGTCTCAGTCTTCAGTCTTTAATATTATTCCTCTCTAGGATTCTTTTTGTCAGCCACTTGTAGATGTTTCTCTGACTGCTCAGTCTTCTTTCCATCTCATCAGAATTCCTTATTTCAATAACAACACAGGGATTTTTAGGGTAGGGGTTTTTTTCATCATTTCTTCGTGCCTTAGGAAATACTATTTCTGTCTCTGCGTGGTCAAGACTAACATCTGTGTAAGTCTGGGTGGTGGTGGGCATTCTGGTACACTTATTTCTAGAAGAAAAATTATTTAAATATTTCCCTTTCCCACTATGAAATGCCAGCCTTTTAAAAAATCTCGAGTGTTAAAGCCCTGTGTGGTTGGAGAGTGTGGGAGAATAGCTGCTACTCCTCTTTGATCCAAGACACACTAGAGATAGCACGTGTCCTCCTGCTTCTGTGAGGACATGACCTCCATGTAATCCCTAAAGGTAAAGGTAGATTTAAACTGCTGCATCTACCTCTCTTGGATTAAGAAGGTAGATTATCTCAGAAGAGGGCATTCAGGAAACCCCACAAAGAGGGAGGAAGTTCTCTGAACTGCTGCAGAAGTGAGGAAGAGTGATGATCCATAGACATAGCACACAGCAGGTTTTCAGTCAGAGTCAACATGTGACAGCTGTCACGCTGCTCTACAGGTAAATTAAATGAGGTGAAAACACATTGTGCTGAAAGCACATACCTACCTGATGCACAGACTGAGAAACAACTGCACAGCCATCCGTGCTAGACAGGTTTGGAAAGCTTCTAGATAATCTCGTCCACTACATGTAATACACAAGGTTAGACAACTCATCTTTTCCTTTCTGGTGGATTTTGATACTCTGCTTCCACCGTGAGCCTGACACTGAAACTATCCTTTCTGATTGAAGATATTTCTGTAACTGCCCTAACCTCAGAGCTCAGCTGTGCATTCTTTGCCTCTGGGCACATTTCCTTGCTTGATGATAAAGCACCTATCACAAATAGTGTCTCAGAAACCATTGCCCCTTACAGCATCCCTTGTACATACTACCTCTAATCTTAACCTTTTACTGCCAGATGGGGCCCAGTGGGACTTAGCAGCAGGAGCATGGGCAGGATGCAGGGGCAAGATGTGATGGGCAAGGCTTACACACAGCAGCAGCAGTGCCACAAAACAGAGGAGTGTGGGCCACTTCATCAGGTGTTAATGGGCTATGAAGGGGTCATAACTTCTGGTTAAAACCCTCTCTTGCTTCTTTGGTTAATCTGCATTTCTAGTATTTTCATGATCAAGCAATTTAGAAGGCCAGTCTGCTTTAAATGGATTTCTTTGGTCTTGGATGGGGAAGTGCAAGAAGTAGTATTCCAAAAATACAGTGAAGCTTTGAACTTTTAAATAAATGTTGGTCACTTAGATTGTCCAAAGACTAGCAGTTTTCTACCCATAAAATACGCTGTGAGAATTAAAGGAAGAAGAAAAAAAAAAAGTAGCAATTGGTTTAATTGTATATTTAGTTGAATAAATGTCATCTAAAAATTCTAAAATTTTAAGTAGGAAATTAGAAAAATGTCATCCAGAGGACTATTTTCATCTTGTTCTTCAAGAGTATTTAGCCTTTAAAACAACACAACCCAGTATTGTTAAAAACAGAAGAATGGATACCATTTTAGAAATGCAACAATTGTAAAATCTCAAGTTCCTTGTACTTCTGAGTATAAAATGCCTAATATAACTGGCATTTCTATGGTATTGTTTTCATTTGCCCTAAACTGCTGTATCGCAGTTTCACACACAAAGTGGCTGCATTGGGGAAACAGAAATAAAATGAAGCCTACTCATAAGGCTTCTGTGCAGTGTTGGTTGGTTTATAGCCATAAACTGTTGTGGTTTATGATTTACCAAGGCAAAAGTATGCAACAAATATCAGATCCCTCCATAGCTCATGAGTTTTTGTCACAAAATGAGACCTTTTCATGATTCAGGAATTCTGTTTATGCAATGTAAATAGCTGCTAAGATGAAGCAACAAGTTCCTTTGAGCTCCATTTCATTGCTGTGGTATCAGACATGACTTCAGCACTGCAGTCTTTACTGTGTAGGCATCTCTCTTTCTTTTTTTCATGACACTTAGTTACTGTCTCCAGAATGGGGAAGAAAAAAATAAAATGTTCAGCCTAAACAATTTAACCAAAAGCAGCTATTCAGAATGTAAGGAGTGGATCTCCTGTTTGCACAGTGTAACTGGGAAAACTTTGAAGTTTGTCCTGTCTGTCCCCTCCCTTCTTTCTTTCCCCAACAATCTCCCAACCAAACATTTATGGTTATTCAGTTGACAGCCAATAAATAGCGAAGTGTTTGGGGGAAATCTGCAGGTTTTTTTGGAAAGAAACCTATAAAAGAAAGAGACGCGGGGAGAAAGAGGAGGAGAGCGTAATCTGTACACCATCTGTTGCCTAGTGCAATCCATGCTGACACAGGGCTTTTTGACATTTTATACCTCGAATGCAAGCACATAGATCATTTCTACCTTGTACTTTTCCCGTCTCATTATCGGAATTTATTCCCTCGCTTTGTTGTTGGTGGAGTCCCTATTCTAATTGTTTCTTACATGTGCTGTAAATCTGTCCTCCAATCAGTAAAGCCCTGGAACATGAAACTGAGACCTAGCAATTTCCTTTGCTTACCAGTGCATCTGCTGGAGCGTAGTGTTGAAATAAAATGAAACATGTTTGCACTCTTTTTCTATCGTACTGTAATGCGCCTTTCATTTTGCTCAAGGAATTTTTAATATTCAAGCCATACCCTGTGCATGAAGTCATTTCCCTTCGATATAATTGTAATGGTAATACGCATGGCCTAACTGGCAGTGGCACAGCTGGCTGCTTGCCACAGCTGAGCCTCTGACTCAAAGACTTTAATTCTGTCATGCCTCATCTGGTTTTATGTACTCTTTTGTAGTTAGTTCACAAATTTATTCTAGGGTATCCATTGAGATGGGCAGGCCATTGACTTTTCTCTAAAGATAGCACACTAAACTAATGAAGGACACCAAATATGTGCATTGATAACCTGTGTGTATACTGAATAGAAATCAGATTATAAGTCAATGTGCCTGTGTGGTCAGGACTTATTGACAGATGCTTAGACCCTGATTGTGCAAAGATTTAGTGGCGGTGAATAAAGGTAAGCATAGGCAAAAGTCTTGCCTCATTGCTGCCTGCAGGATCTGCTGTCACAAATAGCAAGTGGCACAGGGTCTGCACAAGCTGCATATGCAGCTTGTTACCCCACAGGACCATTTAATGAACTAATAGCTGTGTTTTGTTTTGCAGGTTTTAATTAACTGAATCTTTTTGCAAAATTGCAGTGTGGCTTCAGTCCCAGGGAACTTTTAAAGTATCTCTTCAGGTTTGTTTTCACATTCAATTTCAATTTCAGAAAAAATTCTTCAGCCAAAACTGCCATCTCCTGATGATTTTATAAACCTACTATACCTCCTTCCCTTCTTCTATCAGTGGGCCCAAAGTGCATGCTCCCAAAGTAAGTTTCTGTGTTTATCTTTCTAATTTCATCCCTTTCTGCTTTCACTAAGGCCTTCCATCTTTATTCCTCTAACTCCCCTAAAAAAGTGATTGTTTCAAGAAGCCAGAATGTCTGACCCCTGCTTCCAATTATCCACTGGAAATATACTTCAAATGATGGTTACCATCTTCATCCATCCTCACCTTTCTGAGTCTGCTGTTTTTCTCCTCTCTATTTGTCCATAGTAACTTAGAAGGTTCGCTTTTGTCTTTAAAGCTCTATGCACATCTACTGAGTTACAAGAGCAATAAAGTGTTGTTTACCAGGTTTATGGATCACTCACTTTCAGTCTATTGTTCAAATGTAAGCCCCCTCTGAAAGTTAAAAGCTGTTGGTGTGAATCGATTAGGACTTCATTTTATGCTAGCTGAAATCAATGACCAAGCCTTTTTCTTACTGTGGAAGAAAGGTCTTACTAGCTGCACACACTACAGATTTTCTTGATTTGATGATCAAGCCATAATGCTGAAAAAATGTTATTTGAACAAAAGATTTCATTCAACCTGAGATGAAAATTCTTTTTTAGGTGTGCATTAAATATATCTATTTTAAAATGATGAAGTGAAATTCAAAAGAAAATGCTGATTCAAAGTGGAAAAATATTACTTTAGGGAAATTAGAAAGAGTTTTGTTTTCTTTTAAATTTACCATTTTTTTCTTACCTTTTTGGAGAAAAAAATTGTATCAGATTATTTTCTAGGTTCAAGGAAGTAAAAAATATAGTAAACCAGTGGAGTTCTGTCAACCTCACATTTACTATCAGTCTCAAGTAATGACTCAGCCAATCTGCTATATAGATCATCTCTGATCTGTATTTTGGGATACAGGAATAAGTAAGCAGAAATAAGGGAATATTGGAACCTTCCCAAGTCTTGCCCTCATAAGAAGCCAAACAGATATAGTCTACACATAAATTAAAGTTCACAGATATCACTGTTTTATGAAAAAAGCATCTCAGCCCTTTCAAGAACATATTCTTCCCTTCTCTTGTAAAGTCTGCTTTGGGAATAGCAACTAGCACAAACAAGAAAAAGCTTTCCAGTTTGAAATCTAGGAGCTAAATGTGGCAGATGTAAAAAGAAAAGAATGAGGGGAGACTTCATCGCATCTACAAGTGTTTTGAGAGGGGAAGAGGAGGAGCAGGCACTGATCTTTTCTCTCTGGAGACCAGTGACAGGACCCAAGGGATTGGCCTGAAGTTGCATCAGGGGAGGTTTAGGCTGGATATTAGGAAAATGTTTCTCATCCAGAGGGTGGTTGGGTGCTGGAACAGCTCCCCAGGGCAGTGGTCACAGCACCAGCCTGACAGAGTTCAAACCTGTGTGTGTTCGGACACATGCTGTGATTCTTGGGAATGGCCCTGCCCAGGATTTGGTGTTGTTTATCCTTTTGGATCCCCTCCAACTCAGGATTTGGTGAAAACTCACAATTTAAGGGCTTAAATTCCCAAAAATTTATACTAATTTTCATTTTAAGTATTCCTTGATTTATGTACCCACTTGAAAAATTCAGACAACTTATTCTCATGCTCCAACTGCTAAGTATTTAACTATAAACATTTAATTTGCAAACCCTTGATTCTCCTCTCCACTGTGCTTTTCCCTTTCTTTCACCTTGAAAAAATCTAAGTTTGGAGTGTGTGCCAAGCAACCACTTTCCTAATCTTTCTGATAATCCATGCAACTGAATGATATGATAATAAGGTACAGAAGTTAATTACATTTGGTGAAATCACAAAAAAAATCATTTAATGCCACCCCCATCTCTGAAATACTATCCTGGCCCATGCTTTTCATACATACCCATGTCAAAGGTAGCCTAAGGAAAAAAACCACTTGTGCCTCCAGTACGTGTCTGGGTTTAGAATTTTCCAGTCCCTGGTACTCTGTTCACAATTTATTTTCTTCATATCAGCTTTAAATATGAAGTAGGTTTCCAATGTTTACTTAAATTTTTCAGTTTTTAAAAATAGTATTGCAAGCATATGATTCTCATAAAGCATTTTGTGCAGGGAGAAAAGTAAGCCTAGAGGCAAATCCTGTAACTCTCCAGACTGTAAAGACAGAATGATGACAAATTGTATAAATATGTGCAAATTGTCCAAATGATGTCATGTATTCAGGCTTGCAAAAGGCAGGAAGAATACTTGAGTCTAAGGTCAGCGCAGACTGTGTCTTGGAATAAAATTGAGCAATTAGATTCAATTTGCTTAAATTTATCACCAAGAAAAATGTTTTGTTTAATCTTAATCTCCGTCTTATTTTTCAAGCATTTTAGAACCTACTGTATTACTACATCAGTGAAGGCCCCCAGTAAATTCAGGAAAAGCCTGATAGCAGCATGCATTAACCAGGCTGCTTGTTGGAAAGGATTGGTGAAGTAGGGCAGCATACTTGTGACCTACCACATGAAACTTCTCTACACAATCTAAATAGCAAATTGCAGAGCCTTGCAAAAGTGGGGGCTTTTTTCTTGAAACAAGCAGCACTTTAGATTACTTGGGAAAATTGCATATTGAAACTTTCTGGGGCTAGACAGAAGTACGTTCTCTGGGCTCCAACTGGTCTGTACATGCTTATACTGAAGTATTTTTGATTTACATTACACAGGTCTTCATTTCTCTCTTCCTTTTTTTCTCTCTCTCTGCCTCTCCTCCCCTCCCCTTTCAGTATCGAGGTCAACCTTCTCCAATTATTTGTCTGCAAACCATTTCTTTCTTCAAGTTTTCCCATTTACATTACATAGGTCAGTGTCTCCTTGGGTCAAGCTGCTTTAACTTCCACTGCATTATTTTCTCAGCATGCTTTGCTTCCTCTCTGGTCTCACCCTCCATCCCTAGCCCTTCCAGATTTGGAGAGGAAATGAATGTAAAAAGGGAAAGAAAAAAAAATTTTTTTTCTGCTTTCCTGACAAATTTCTTCTAGGCACAACCACTAGAACACAGGTCCAGCTGAATATGCAGGTGTTTTTTAACCATGCATTGAGCTATTTGTTGTCCCCTACATCTGCTTTTAGTGGTGACGATTCATTATTTGTTGTTCAGGTTGCATACTTTGGTGGTGGATGTAAATGTCTATGTAAACACTCTCACACCAACTGATATCTGAACATTTTGAAGCACCTCAGTAGTATTCATTTGACAGGCTGTGAAACTGTAATTTTTGATAGTAGACCTCTATTCCCGATATCAGCTAGGCTTCTGTTCCTATCATTAAAAGAAAAAAAACCAACCCCTTGTAGTTACTTATTTTTATAGGTTTAAGAATGAATGGCCAGAGAGAAGGATAACAAATTAAAAACCTAAAGCATTAAAATACAAACAAAAAGCAAGAAAATTAATGCTGTGACTCTGTCTGTGTGTGACACAGTTTGGTATACTAACAGTAGTGCCTGGTGCATTAGAGAGGTCAAAGAGATCAGTTGTAAATGTATCACATGCACTTGCCTCTATCTCAGGATCAGAGTGCCTGCACACTTTTGTGAGCCGTGACTCGTACAAGGAGGCAATGTGAGTAAAGGGTTTGCTTTCTAGCCTGCCTGTTTAGGAAAGAAATTAAGAACAGATGGAACCTGTTACAAAAGAATTTCTGAAGTACAAGCTTTAAAAATGGTTGTGTTTTTTTTATTTTTATTTTTTTTTAAGAAAAAGAGAAGCTCTTACGACAATAGTAGGATGATATGTGGTACATGGCTAATTTGGCATCATGCAACCTGATCTAACATCAAGTTAACACTGGAGCTTCTAAATGAGCTATTCTCCAAACATGTTTCAGCTGCATACATTAAAGCCCCTGTAACTGTTACTTTTAAGAGTACATTAAAAAGGTTGTGAAAACTGCTCCTTGTAATGATTTCTACAACAAGATCTCTGCAAACTCACAGCTGGAGGCTATCAAACACACACACCCCTAATAGACAACACTGTGTGTACAATTAACACATTAATTTATAGAGTAAACTGATCAGGGGAGACTTAGAGCTTCAAAGCCAAACACTCACCATTAAGGAAGAAGTGGTTACATGGCAGGAGCTGCCTTGCTCAGTGCAGCCCTTCCTGACACAAAGCCCTTCGTGACACAAAATGCCTGTGCTGCTGAGCCCAGAAGTACTCCCTGGCTCCTGTGCCCAGGTGCAAGCCTCTGCCAGACCCCAATTCCAAATAAGGACTGGAGCAACCTGTGCTCCTTCCCATCCTGTTCTCCAGTCCTCCTCTTGGCATTAAAGGAAACATTAAGCCATAGACCATAGACCAGAGAGGCATGCTGCAACAAAATACTCCACCTGACTGACTGGGGAGGAAATAGATAGGACATAATCTCTTGCCTGCATGGTATATCCAGCATAAAAATACCAAGCCAACCAAAGGCACAATAAGACAAATCATCATAATAATTTAACACTAGGAATACTTTGTGTATGTCTGTCAAAGTGGTTTCCTTGCTAGGTTTATGCCCTGCTCTTACATGGAAGATGAGAGTTTGGCAGAACGAGGCACAAGGGAACCTGTTTAAACATGGACCCACCAAAAGTCAGTCCCATTCATCATGCCAGGACGCAGATGTAGCCAGGGAGGAAGCAACATGACTGGATAGCTATTGTCACTTCTCAGTGTTGCAGACTCAGGTCTGAATTGAAGATGCAGAACTTGGAACTGCCTCTTAGAGTGGGATGTTTAGGCTTTTTCTGGAGAAGACAGCCTTGACTTTTTTCTTAATTATGTGAGGATTTAGGGTCCTTTTTTATTATAACCTGTTGATTAAAGCAGTCATGAGGAACTGGTTTGTTGGAATTCTGGAAACTTGGATTTTACTGTATAGTAGTACATGTCAGTTAAGATGGAGGACTTTGGGCATTGTCTGAGTCCCTCTTCACTTTCTTCTTCCTTCTTCTTCATGGGTTTGGGTGGTTTTCTGTAATTGGTTGATGGAGTCTGCATTGCAGACTTTAAGTAGTTAGTTATTGGGTTTAAAGTAAAAATAATTTGGGTAGCATTTCATAATTGGACAGATTGTCCTTGAAAAGACCTGGTAGAGATAGAGAAGTGCTTCACTTACCTCGTTTCTCTAACTTGCTGGTTAGGGCTCACGGCTAGTGAGTCTGTAAATAGAGAAAAAATAATAATCATCGAAGTCCGAACATGAAACCCACATTTCCCTTGTGTTAATCCCGACCTTGGCAGAGAGAAAAAGAAGCCAGAACCATCGCACTGGTTGCCTCATGCTGAAGTCTCAACCAGAGGCATACAGATTCATCCATATAGCCAGGTGTGCTCTACACATTTTGTCAAAGGGTATATTCCTGTCACTGTTGGACAGGAAAATGAAGAGTTTGACTCTAGCTGGAAGAAAGATCAGAAAGGCTTTATTTACAATTTCACACAGCCTTTTTATAACATGCTGCGCTAAGAAGCCATATGATTGGTCAGTAAAGACAACACTTCATTGGTTAAATAATGGAAACAACACCTGTGAGGGGCGTTGTTATGAGAACTTAAAAGTACCACCATTATTTACATGGATTTGTCCTTGAGGCAAGAAATTTTCTCAAGAGAAATATCAGCAAATGACAGACTGAAAACTTCACAGACTCAGAAAATCAGACTCACACACCACTCTGCTCTCAGCCTTCCCAGCCCCATCTGATTTTCAGGACCTGCCTCCCTCTGATGCCGTCTCCAGGCACATGCTGTACATCTGAAATTACCCCTATTTGTGGAGTCACAGACTTCTCTGGCTTCTCCTTCTGGGTGTCTCCCATCAGGAGAGAAGTACTAAGCTTTTCAAGCTCAGAATGAGTTGTCAGGGTTTTAGTTCTCTTTTTTTAAGTCAGATACCAGCTATCCTCATTCTCTTTCCGCCGTCTACACCTCCTTAAGGGACAAAGCAATTGGATAATTCCTCTATCTCAGAAAGATCCTGTACTTTCCCACCACACACACTCCTTCCTCTGGAGGTAAATGCAGTGAGTGCGGGCAGCATACACAGAGCACTAAGGGCTAACCAGATCAGTAGTGCAGTGAGGAAAAAATATGATCTGCCTGAAGGAAGAGAAGCTCAGCTTTGAGTAACTAGAGAAGCAGTTCTTAACATTATTGTCTCTGAAGAGAGCAATGACTGAATTATCTGGCCAGTATTTGTTTGTGTGGTTCATCATTAGATTAATTTTTAAGGTCAAAATGAGAGTGTTGCTGAGAAAGATTCAGATACTTGGATGTTAGGAGTTTGCTTTCTTATTTACTACCATTGCCACAGCCACAATAGACACAGGCCAGGTGCAGCCTCCATGAACTTTCTTTTGGTGGTGTGGGTTTTTTTAGTAAAACCCATAACTGCCAACTCTAACACTCCTGGCCATAGATTTTCACTTCTGTGAGTCATTTACCTCCCCTTACACATTTTGCTGCTGGCTTCCTGTGGAGTCAAAGGGAATTTGGTCATTTGTGCACAACTTCTGAATATCCTGAGTTTCCAAGCACTTGAAAATCCTGGACAAGTGGTCATCTGCTATATAAACCTTCTTAACATCTCACATTCACACTGGTTGCCCTGAGCTTGCTGAGATATATTTCACAGTAACAGTACAGGAAATCAGATGCATCCTGGGTATACTTGGATTCTTTGTCTATAAAACTTTGTATAAATCCTAAGTATTTTGATGGATCTTGGGCACAAGTTTACCCATTTTCTTTTTCACATTGCACCTATAGATCCACAGGAATATCTATCCACTAAAGAGAAAATTATTTGCTTTTCTAATCTCATTCCAGGATTTCAAATCTGAAACCAATTTCACCTTCTGTCCTACTTTGCTTCATGCCTAAAAATCTTTTCCTGCAATGTCTAGCATATTCACCACTCCCGTTTGCTAATAACTTATTAGTGTGTCTGTTAAATACTTCCCTTCATAATCCATCTTTCCACTGCTTTCACCTGTTTTCTTCTTTGTGTCCTAGAAAAACACTTGCCCACACTAGACTTCTGGTCCAACAACCAACATGCTCATTTTGCAAAATTTCTACTGCTGTTTAAATGACAGGCACAGGATACCCTGCAGGGTATCCTGTTCAGAGGATCAGTGAGGCCTTGCCTTTTCAAACAACAGCTGCAGGAGGATTCAAGCAGGGAGTGCCCAGCTTTTCAGGAGGGAAAGCCAGCCTGCAAGAGCAAGACGATACTGGCCTCTCCAAGTGGCAGGAGACTCTGCAGGAGCAGGCAGCCATAAGAGCCAGACTCAGCCTATCTGCCAAGTCTACCACTTTTAACATCTGAAATGTTGGCAGGTATGAAGCCAGAGCATGGTTTCAAGAGCACTTGTAACACCTTGGACTTCTCTCACACCTCCAATGTTCACTGACAGCTCTCGTTAAATTAATCCATATAAAGCAGTGGGGATTTGGACAATTTTGCCACTCTTTCAGAAGGTGTTACACCTCTGCTTCACCACCATTAAGAAGCCTGGCCACCCAGACCCTTGTCCCAGAAAAACCAAGTATTTGGAAAAAAAAATCCTATCAACAGAATTCTAGGAAAAACAAGGTTGCCCAGGGAAGTCTAATCCACAGCTAACTCTCATGGACTCAGAACAAACAGACCTACAAGAAGACAACATAAAATTAACATTTTAATGGAAACTGAAGAAGACATTCTCATAAAATTCAAAACAGTTGCTGGCCATGGGATATATCAATTTCTTTAGAAGGAAAGTTTCCCATACAATGATTTAAAGCATTGTAGTTGAATTTTGTTTTTTTTAAGTTTCTCACAGGTAATGTTTGTATGTGCTGTCCTTAGACTGGGCCCTCAGGCTATCAGTAAACATGTTGCCTTGGTTAAACCATTTCTAACTCTGGATGGAAATAAAGATTTATTTGCCACCATTTTCAAGCTGAAAATGTTCAGACTCTGCCTTAACTCCAAAAATTACTTCATAAAATATCTTCTGCCAAGAGATCATGAGGTAAAATTAATGACATTAAATTATTTGCCTGTCTTCTCCTTTTAACTCTGCAATGCCAAACTGTCCTTTCCTCTAATACATATCATCAGAAAAACAGCTAGAAATAACTTGTGAAAGTCCTGCTGTGATAAGCTGATGAGACACAGGGGATTCTGGAGAGCATAACTTGTCTGCAATGATGGCAGAAAGATCCTATATTCACCTTGCCAGCATCTTTTACTGGAATAACAAACCTCTTTATTTTACACGGAAAGGCTCAGTCACATCTGAGAAGCCTTATTAGCCACCAGGAACTAATAAAAAATAGCCTGAAAGTGAAATATTCTCTGTCCAAGAACATGACCCCTTCAGACAAGTTGTCATGGAACATGGAACATGGACAACTCACCAAATAAACTTTTGTGCTGCTGACCCCTGGAAAGCCAGATATAATAGAGAACACATGTGATCATTCTTCATGGATACCAAAGACAATTTTCATAACTAATCAAAGAGCAAAAGTCTCCTTTTCAAGGATACCTTTTACTGTAGATTATGGCCTAATTAAAGATTTAGAAGCTTTGGTCAGGGGCCTTTTTAGGTGTGATGCTTAGCCCAGGATCTCACATGCAGATATCTCTAGCCTTTAACCGCTATCTGATCTATACCTAGAATTTGGATTCACCAGCTAAAGAAGGAGAAATAACTTAACTTCACTGATTTCACAGCTTAAGAACTTTTTCCGTTGTCAGTTTCTCAGAAGTTTTCATTTCAAGGAATAACAAAAGTCAAATCTTTCTTTCTCAGTAAATGAGAAATATTACCATTGAAAGATATTTTTAATTCCTAGAAAAATCTGAGGAACTCAGGTTTAAAAAAACCATTTATTTAATGAAATTAAACTGCTTAGACCTGGTTAAACTGTAACTGGATTTTGGGTGTAAAAATTTAAATGTTTTATGCAGTCCAGGCAGAGCTAGTCAGCAGACCTATGTCAGCCATAAACGTGCTTTGCTATATTAAAAGTCAGGTTGGAGAATTTTCATTAGATTTGTGCATTTTACTTTTGACCCAACATGATGCAAGAGCAAAACGCATTAAAATTATCTCTGCCAAACCACTGCAATTGATAGATGCTGCATGAAGGAGTAACCACTGAAAAATATGAACATATGTACATTACTCATGTTAATGCTGATTCTCATTAGAAGAAGCTAGAAGAAAGAATGTCAAAAATTTGGTGATCTTGTATCTCTGGAAACCAAGAAATGGTAAACCCTTCAGTGGTTTGAGAACTGCAGTGCATCTGAAATGTAATAGGGCAAAGGCATCTGTGTTGAAATAAGCATAATCAAATCCAAGGAGATCAACAAACATTTATGTGGATGATGTTTCAGATCAAAAGCCTGAACCATTTTTAACTATTAATCACTGATTTACATGTTTGTATCAGAAAACAACTGAGATCAAGTCCCTTTAATTATGTATTTAATTTAAAATTCTGAATCTAGTAAAAGATCTGAAAAAAATGAGACAAAGCCCTATTCTTTATCCTATGTTGTTGATGGCTTTCTGCTGGTCAGTCAGAAACCACTGCCAGCAGCTTGAGGGGATCTTGTCATCCTTTAGACACACACACTCCTGAACACCTGACTTTTTTTTATTATTTTTATTTGGAAATGGTTGCCATGATGGAAAACCTTTTATTCTCCTCTTCCTTTTCAGTTCTGCCACAACTTTTCAGCTACATGCAGCTTATCAACCCTACAATTAATAGAATTGGGAGTGAAAAACCCATCAAAATTTTCAGGTTGCCAAAGTGACAACTGGAGATATAAAATGTCTGTTGTTGTCATAAAATGGAATTGTGTGAGGGCTTTAGCAGTCACCTGATACAGAACAAGTTTCTTCTCTCAAACTCTGCTGGAGACACCTGTGCTTTCCTGCACTGGGGAATTTGCAAAGGATTCAGGGCAGGAAAACTGGTTGAGGCAAGAAACATTTCTCCTAACCAATTTACCATTGTATTAAAGTTGCTTTTTCCAGCCCAGTATCAGAAAGATTTTTAATTTTTTTTTTATTCCTGACACCCTCAGAACAATCAGTGCGATCACAATTACTTTGACAGGCGTGCTGGAATTGGAGTAGGCAGAAAATGGCCTTAATGGGAATCTTTTACAAAGCAGCTGTTAGAGTGTGGTAACAAGACTCTGAATAAATGGCAGCTACATAACTTCCCCTAATCAGATTGGAGCAATCAGCTTGAAAAATTTTCCCATATGTTGAAGAGTGGAGCTTAGGCCTAGGGTTATGGCAGGGACACAGGCCATGGTAAGGTTACAAAGTCTGGCTACAATTAAACACTCACTGCAGAAATTGTGATGATGCTTCGGGGAGCTATTGCACTTTAGCCATTTGTAATTGCACATTCGGAAATTACTCACTCCAAAATTACTCGGGGCCCAGTTACACGGTTTACAAACATATGTTCTCAGAGAGAGGGAAAAACATTATCCTTGCAATGGGCACCATTTATGGAATTTTTTTTATAGTTATTAATGAAATGTAACTTTATGAGATTGTTTACTAATAAGATCCTGTGATTTTACGGAGTTTTATTTATTATTAATTAAAATATTAAGGCACATTTCTGCCTAGCAGGGTGAAATCTGCAATTCTTGCAGTCCTTTAATGCCCTGGTTTAATGCTTCTCCTGTCAGCACCCATTGAGTAACCCAGACAGAGCATTTCTCCTTAGTAGAGGTATTTCTTAGTTGTTTGCAGACTGCACCAAACTTCTGTGGGTCACGTTATCTAGAGCAGGATATGTGGGCTGGCACCTGATCTATGTATCTGTGCTGCCACTTCAGATATACTTTAGAGCTGATAAAGTGTGAAAGTTATGTGGAAAATTAGCATGTCACAAGCTTTGTAATTATACAGCTTTTTATGAATTTAATGAAGAAAGACAAGGCCTTCAGGGTGTCTCTTTTTACTGGTAGTTAATGCAAGGAAATTTTCCATTATGTTCCAAAACCTATCCTTCCTCCCTTTCTGAATTCTGGGAAACAGACAACGAGTTCAATGTGCTTTACAGTTCTAGAGAACAAGATGTACTGGTGACTGACAGCACTAATGACCTGTCCCCTTTATTGAATGTGAAAGGAGAGGCGTAGGGCACCAAGTATGTTCATGGTACAAATGGGGCTGATCAGCAAACCAACAGGAGGAGGTAAGAATCATTTTAGAAAATGCAATCCACGCCCTTTTCAAATGCACTTGGTTCACACACAGAGCTTCAGAAAGATGGAGAGATGGAGTGTTTGATATGCTGTTTGGAGACTTCACTCTCCAGTTTGATATGCTGTTTGGAGACTTCACTCTCCAGGACCTCCAGTAGTTTCCTAACAACATTTTGTACAAAGAATGAGGCATGATCCTCTATATCTCATGGGAGGCTCTAAAAGTGAAAGAATTTTTCCAGTGCTGTGGGCCACTGTTAATATCTTCAGTGTTGTGTCATGACAGAAACTGAATGCAAAAGCACACAAATGAACAACTACATCATTAGCTTCAAACAAAGTAAATGTGATTCCCCATGATTTTATTTATTTTAGCTTCCATCAGAGTTGCAAAGTTATGTAACTTGAGGAGGAATTCAAAAACAAGTTGCTCTCCTGTAGGTGACTGAAGTTAAGCAAATGGTCTTCCTCATCTCCATGCATAGTCAGGAAGCAAAAGTTGGCTCTTTGAGAAGGTAGCTCAGACCTGCTGCTCTTAATGGACATGGTTTGGCATCGGAGCATGTTCTAGGCCGGGATAATACCTCTGAGTGTGTGCATTTCCTGTGAGCCAAGGAGCTCCCTGTGAGTACCTGTTTCTCCCTTGCTCCATGGGTAAAATATGTTGGTCTCATGCTTCCAAGTGTTCCAAATGGCATAAACTAATGTAAGATCCTGCTTTAGGATTTAGGGTGTTTCAGGCCCCCATTTCTGTTTTGCAGCAAGTAGAGTAAAATCTAAAATTCTGTAAATATGAATTAGTTAGATTAAGTCAACAATATGCTTGAATTCACTTACTAGGCCAAATATTTTAGTTTGGTTCTTTTCCACAAGAATTTTTAAAAATAATTTTACAGTCTTCTTATTCGAAAAGAGTTTGTTTTAGCTTGCTTGTATTTTTTCACATGGGACTTTTTATTTTTGTCTCATTCTCATTCTATGGGCCAAGATACAGTAAGTGGGCAGGATGCCATTAAAAAGTATTTGTACAAATATAGTCCTGGTACCAATTGCTATACTTTTTATTGGAGACTGTAGGTACTAGCTTTGGATTTGAATTTCATCTGGAAGTGTATCTTGGGTGACGAGATTGTTCATGCCATCTTTTGGAGCAACAGCGCTATACTCTATCCTTTCTTAAGTGCATAAAAAGCTAATGTGAAAAAGCTATTTTTTTTTTTCATTTTGGGAAAAATTAAAAATACTCCTGCTAAAATCATTCTCCTAATTTAAAATATTATTCCATAAAATTATTTGGTTTGTTTCCTTCTTTCTTTCCTTTTACTTCTGTGGAAAGAATATGAAGAACAAGTAATCTGGATTTTGACAAAGTATCTTAAATCCCTGTTTGGTGAGAAAATTCAAACACAAAGGATATTTGTATCTTTCAACAGGGATTATTTAATTTTCACCCTATTCTGATGCTGACACAAGAAAAGGTGTGACATAAATAGTGAACACTTCAGTGTAGACAGCTTTCTGGCTCAGAAGCCATTTCCAGGACATGTCAAGCACAAAGAGTGCTGTCGATGGCTTCTGGAGCCAGGCAGCTGTCTACACTAGGGCTCACTCTCCTGTTAATACCAGGCTAGTGGAATCAGTGCCTCTTCAGATTTTAATCAAACTACCTGAAATGTTGCTGAATACTGTGAGAGCTAGGGGACAGAAGGACTTAAATTATTTTCAGCACTGTTCAGACGTGGTCACTGTTGACACCAGTCGTCAGCAGCCAGTACTTTTCCTAGGGTACATGAGCCCATAATGTCCTCACAGCTTGAAAATCATTCATTCTCGCAACACCCACACATTCTTCTTCATGTGGTATGTTTTCCTGAGGAAAAAAAAAATAGATAGTTCAAATAAAACAATACTTGCATTAAAAAAACATGGCTATTCACAGGGGTTGTAGAAATGTACTCATTTGTAAATTGGTTATAAAGATTTGAAAACTTAAAGAGACAGACACAGTCTGTGGCTGTTAAGATACGTGGATTTCTCTCTCCCTCTTAGAGAAAAGAAAACATTTATATTCAGCTTAAAAATTGTTTTTGGAACTAAGCTGCAATTGTGCATATTCATTGAAAGAGAGTGGAAAGAGAGTGGAATAGTAGTCTGTCACCTGAGACCCCCAAAATGTAAATGAACTACTCTTAGAAAGAAAGCATAGCTATCCATCCTACTCTCCATCACTGAGGTGTTAAGGTTAAAATGTATCCCCCTTGGTACCATGTCTAGTATTTGTGTAATGTGAGGAAAGTGTAGAGCTCGACCATAACCTGATTCTCTGGTACTTACCCACACAAAGCTTTTCAACACCCTGGATATGTGCCAGCACTAGAAAACAGGACTGTTTCTAGCTGAACAAGGCATATTGGGTGACACATGTGTGGGTATTTGGGCTGTTCTTGTCTGGGGATCATTCCTGCTTCAGAACTACTTTACCCTTTGGTTTTTGCCCAGCAACTAAGTTCTCTGACCAGATGCCAAGGACTTCCCAGCTCTTGCACTTACAATCTCCCAGGGTCTTTCATCTGACCCCTCTGGTCTGTGTGGGCATATCCCCTCGGAGGGGAGGTAGGGCTGCCACCCATCCTGCTCATGGGTCTCACACAGTGCCCAGTCACAGCAGGGGCAGTAACTCTGCAGATGGACTCAGCAGCCATGTCCTTTCAGGGAGTCTTGACAACTCCTCTGGAAGGGCAAAAGTGATCTTCAGACAAGTCTTTGCATGCAAGGTAGTGGCTTCTGTTTGCACAGGCATGAATACCATACAAGTTTAATGTGAAGCACTCCAGCAATGATTTGAATATTTCATAGTAAATGTACTATGAGGGAGTTGTGGGTGGGGATACTGGGGAAAGAGGTGGGGGGCAGAGAAAGAGGGGAAGGGAAGGGAAGGGAAGGGAAGGGAAGGGAAGGGAAGGGAAGGGAAGGGAAGGGAAGGGAAGGGAAG